>OMOV01087755.1:10646-22914 GCA_900312565.1 Beryx splendens | reverse complement strand
AGGACAGGACTTGAGCAGGAAGCGGTTGAGGGCCGTGTCCTGGTAGGCCAGGTCCGGGGGCGCGGTGGGGCTCTTGAGGTTCAGGCAGCGGACGATGATGTAGAGCACCGTGGCGACCGCCGCCAGCTTCATGCCGTCAAACATGGCCGGCAGCTCTGGAGCGATGGTGTGCACGTTGGACTCGTGGGCATTCATGATTGTTCTGAAAAAAGGAAAACAGTGGAGATTTTTAGCACAGGTTTTTTTCAGAGAGTTCCCTTCTGAAGGCAAGTGACGTGAAATCAGACACTTTTGAGAACAGAAGTATCAAATTTCATAAAGATGTAAAACATATTTACACATCTAAGATAATCAATTAGGGCTGGGCGGTAACTCAATATTATTGTTTATCGTCTATCAGTGGAATCACATCAATATCAATTCTTCTGTCTAAATTAACATTACCATTCGGTTCAATGGGATGAACATTCATTTGATTATTTAACATGTGATTTTACAAACATGAGCCAGACTGTGATATAGATATGTCAATATAGTATACAATACTTATGATTATTGTGATATTGATTTCAACCATATCATCCAGTCCTACAATCATTTAAGAACTTGCTCACAAACAAAAAGCTCAAACCCTTAATTTGTATTTTAGGTGACTGTCTCCATGTAGAGGGTAGCCATTTTTCTGAGATCATATTTTGTATTTCTCTTCATATGTCTCTTCCATATATTACACTTCATATTTCCATATCTCCTTTGGCTAGTTAAAGCCATGTAAAGCTGATCTGGATTGTGTGATTATGGGTGGGGTGTGTTTGTATGTGTGTGTGTGTGTGTGTGTGTGTGCACGTGTGTGTTGGGGGCGGGGCGAGGTACAGGAACATTGTGGTCCAGTTCATTCAAGGGTCACGTTTCTTGTTCTATATGTCTATATGTAAGAAGAGTATCTAAAAAAATTATCCAGTGGATGGTGATATTGGCTCATAAATTAAAATTAAGAGAGTTGAGTGCACAGCCTGAAATTCCTACATCTAGATTTGGCCGAGCCATTTGCAAAAATATGGGCATTATAGTCCATTTGTGTAAAGGGGGGGGGGAATGAATGTTTTAGCAAAATGATATACAACTTAAAATAACAGAGGAAAATGTCGACCAAGCTAACGTGAAAATTCAGTTTTTTACTGCCTTTCATTATTTAGATACTGCTCAATGAAGGTCAGACATGATTTGTAGAAAATGATCTTCTCAAGTACCGTGACCCGTGATTAAGTTCCACAGCGCCCAGGAATAGTGAGTGAAGTGTCTGACGCCTGACTGACCTGAATTTTGTTCTTGGTGCCCACGGCGCTGTGGATCCAGAGCTGTGGGGAAATAGAGGGGAGTGAAGGGATATCAGTTAGATTAAGCAAACTCAATTAATTAATACATTTAGGCCTATCTCAATTAAGTTTTAGCTTAAGTATGCCTTGCCAGCAGAAAGCCTAACTACATCTGGCAGAGGAGCAGATATTGCTTGGCTTAAGCTTTTTCGAATAGTGTGATTGGAAAATACCATTACAATCAGCAGACACACATTCGGTATTGAGTAATGCCACTTCTAACACAATGCGGTGCAAACCTTCATGTGTTTGGTGAGTTTTTTTCCAAAGATGAAAGCAAAGGCATCTAAACTATGATTACAGAACAAAGAGGAACTGCAGAGTACAGCGAGACCAAAGTGCCCCATGTTGCAACTGAAAGAGGAAGCTGAGGTAGTTTTTCACAAATAAAAGGTACAAAATAACAATCTATGTAAATGACTGTTGATACCACTGATACACACACCAATACAGAAGGGCACCTTGTTGTCCAAGAACAGAAATACATAGCTGAAAAAACCCCAACATCATTTTACTTACAATGTGTTTTGAAGTTAGCCTCCAATTAATGACTTCAAAAGTCTGAGAATGTGAAGAGGTGAAGTCACAGTGATTTGGTCCAACCTGGAGAGCAGAAAAACAAAAAAAACAAAAAGAAAATGCTGTGACACTTGACAATATGAATTCATTATTTTCCAAAACAGTGAGTGTGGTAGTCCAAAAGCCTTGTCTTCACGCCCGTGTCCTCAAACTGCTTATTCCGTGTCTTCTTATTCCACTATCTTGTCATAAACCTAGTTAACCATATCCACCGTATTTACACACACACACACACACACACACAGAGAGAGTTCAGTGTCCTCGCAAACCAGTCATCAAACTGCCTGATGGTATCAGTGCCAGCTGACCCCCAGAGCTGGTCAAGCAAATAATTTAGATCACAACTGTCCTCCTGACTGTACTGGTGCTTCTAACCGACACCAAAACCACCCAAGAGATGTCAGCTATAGCAGAGACAGTGGATTATCTCTCCACATGTTCACTGCCCAACAAAACACTGACCCAGGGAACACGGCTGTCCTGATAACGGAAAACTACACCGTGTTAGTCCACAAATCCAGTTTATAACAGCTGGTACCTACAGGGTAGAGACAGATACCGCCCCCTGTCCAACACTCATAATACAAGACTCATCTATCCACTGTAGTCAGATCTGTATGTATGTGACAGTTGGGTCTACTGCCAGGAGAAAATGGGTTCATCATGACGCCACTTAAACCCAGACTGTCAGTTATTAAACTGCTGCGATCCAATTTAGCATCCGGAAGGCAGCTAATGTTAGCTCTTTCTTCTCTGTCACGACTCACAAGCCTGTTAGTCAGCCAGAAGGGCACACATTTGTTAGCCAAGTGAGCCAGAAAGCAAGCCTAGGAAGTGATAGCCAGCTTCCTACAGGCATATCAGTGGACTATGGGCGTTAATCTTTGCATCTCTGTCTCATGTTTGCCTCTCGCAGAAGGCCAGCCGTCCCCTCGCATCTTCCGTCCAGTCTAGCAGATGAAAACAATGTTGCTTTTTTTTTGGGACTAGTTTGCTAACCAACTTATTATTTTGCGCAGTGACGCTGATACAACACACACACACACACACACACGCAAGAGTCTGTACGTTATTGCTATCTGAGCCGCGGTCCGTCCTGTTCTCTTCCTCAGTTTAGTTTTGTGTAGGAGACAGACAGAGATCGACATCAGAGAACCGGGGCAACAACTGGCCATATTCTGCTGTTAACTAGCAAGCTAATGAGGCAGCATCACCGAGCGCGGTCCCGTTACGGGGAACCCGATACCAACGTATAGAAATAGCAGCATCCTTACCTCGGCTGATAAAAGATATCAGGCCTCTTCTTGCTAAAAGTGGCCTGGCATTATTTGTCTTCGTGCCATTCCATGTGGAAATTTTCTGTGTCTCTAAACCATTGCTGATGTGTAGGGCGTCCTCAGATTTATGGACCCGAAGCTAGCTAGCCGGAGCAGCTGACATCTCGGATTCCACTTCCTATAGGAATCCATCGTTTGCATTGCGGCGCTCTCATTGGTTGACAGCGTCTGTGACGGAGGGGTCGGTTTCCCATCAGTGTCCACGCCCCTTCTCGGCTCTTCTCAACAGTGATTGGCCGTCATTGGGGAACTATTACAATATCTTAAAGACTACAGCAACAACAACAATATTACAGCAAGTCATATCAGTTGTCGCCAGTATAAGCAACGTAACCAACTTCCATTCAGTTTATTGCAGTAGATATTTATAGTATCCCCTCTACACCGACTAGAGAGGTAGAACGTAGAACCAACGAGAACATTCCTGAATGTGCAACAACGTGACCTTAATGTAAAGTCGTTACCGTTACACAACACTATGGATGGGTTCCCACAGGGATGTGACAGTTGCTTATCTTATATTTTTACGTCATCCTTTTGAGGTGTGATTGATTAGTTTATTAGAAACTATTGATACAGGATTTTATTTAAATTAGTTTACACTTGCAGGACAGACACAACACTAGAGGGCAGGGGCAGCCCAAAGGTCACATAGGGCTAGAGCTTTGTTGTCTTCCCGTGAAATAAAAGGATAAAAGGTTATGTGTTACTGTGTACTATTTACACATCTTTAACACTTGCTAAAGGGTGAGAAGCTATTCAGTGTTGGGAAGCAGCACCACCCATTATTATTAACATTTGGGGTTTTTAGCTGACACTTATCCAGAGTGAATTACAATGTGTGTAACAGTAGAATCAGCTTAAATTACGGCCCTGGTGCCCTGACAATATCCCTGTGCCAGCAAAACAATCATGTAAAACCGATTTGAAAAATGAAATGCCTACAGCTTATACAGCCCGACATCCCTGGCCTGGACAGAAAGAGCTCAGGGAGAGCAGCTTTTAAAAATACTACATTTCTCTAATTATTTTTAATCCATTATAGGTATTCTTATATAACTTATATACTAACTTATATAACCTTATATTTATAGGCTAAATACGTATCATTTAAGTATATATGCTTGAGTAATATTCGATCCCATCTGAGAAGACTTTTGTTGTCAGATATATGGTTTGAGAATATATCTGCCTGTACTGTAGCTGGTGAGGGAACAGAGTGACACCTCTGATCATAACTGTGATTCACATCCTCTGATGAAGCAGGCACACCTTGGGCCGATCATTAAACAAGATACATCATCTCTCCCCACTTCATCAAAGCCGGGCCAGAGGTGCAGCGGTTATGGCCCATCAAAATTTGGAAGATTGACATTTAATTATAGCGCCCCCATCCGGCCATTCAGTGTATTATAACCCCAGAACAGTGCCAAAATATACATCATCTCTCTAAATTTCATCAAAATCAAACATCCCCCCCTCCATCCCCCCACGCACCTGATTTCGTCCCGGGGGGGGGCAATTAATCTATTCCTCATCTATTCCTGGGGCTTACTCTCTAGGGCCCCTGGTGGTCCCCGGACCCCACTTTGACAACCACTGCTGTAGCTTAGTTTTACTGGCTTGAATCTGTGTTTGTGAACCTATTTTAGATTCAGGTCTCTCCATGAAGCGGTGTGTGTGCGCAGTATCTGCTAATCCAAGGAGCTAATTTAGAGCCCGCCCACTCTGCCAACCTGGGGGTTAATGCTGCCTTCAGGTGCTCCTGGTAAACTCAACCTTTAGATTTTGTACATGCGATTTATCATACATTCAACCGCTTTTGGTCGGAAATACCAGCAAAATGGACTGTTGGATGTCATGTAATATTGTTTTATTTTAGAGATCCAGTCGCAGAGAGCTACTTTAAGTTGCCGCAGTAGAATTAACTGCACCAGGCATGTAATTGACATTTTAATAATTTATTAGCCAATAGTTGTGTATATTTGTTGCACTGGACTTGTTAGGGTGCCAGCAATAACGTAGGTCTTCAAAATATTTTTTGCAGCAATATGAATAAACTCTAGGGTATCTTCTATTTGTCTCTTTAACACCAAAAGGACAAGTTATAAGCAGACTATGCCCCAAAATGCAGAACAACTAAAAGTTAAACAAAGAGCAAAATACCCTCATGATTTACATACAATACCAAACAAAATCAGATAATAATGAAATGCTTTTCCTTTCCTATCTTTTTTTTTAACATGGCTTCACCGTCCCCTAAATCTCTGGAAAATCCCAACTCTCCCAGTTGTGTTTTTTGTTGTCTTCATTTGCTTACAATCTGAAATTCCGATATTTCCGACAGCACGTGAAGGCAGCATCAGATAGACATCTAGCGGTACAGCGTCATTCGGGACAAAATTGCGGAACACAAGGGGGAACAAATATGAAACGTCCCGGGAAGTTAATCTCATCATATTTAACAACCTTTGCACTTTTTGTTTGTCTGTGTTCAGTGAGAGGTAAGTCCTTTTTAAACTATTGACAAGTTTACGTAGGCTATCATATCTCATTCATCGCATTCAGAATGATCAATGAAGTATTTGCCAGGCTGTAAACTGGCTGTAAACAGGCAGTGTTACATTGTGCCACATAGGTTAGGCTAGATTAGGTGCCACATAGGTTAGACTGCTTCACTGAGGTGTTTACCATCAGAAATCAGAGATTTCATTTCTTTTCATTTGATCCAAAGGGGGATTTGGCACTGAATTATGCTATGCCATCTTGCCAACTAATCTTTTTTGCCATGCCATTTCTTATATTCTCTCATTAGCATTTCCATAAATGTAGCCCAAAGTGTCAAATCTAAGTCATAATAACTTAACTGTGATGCATGAAGATCCTGTTTTGTACTGTAAGTCAGGGTGATGAGAAAAAAGAAACAATAAATAACAAACAGAAGGGCTGTGCTTGTGCAACAAGTATCACACAAATGAAAATATATTGCCACTCACTAATAAAACTATGTCACAACCATCCACTCTATCAGTCCTCAGTAATCAAGTACTGGAGAGGTTTTTACTTTACAGCCATTTTTACAATATCCAGTGACTTTCCTCATCATTTTCTCATCCCAAAGATCTTCTTACTGTACAGCCTTCCTTGTTATTTAGGGTTCAATCATGAAAATATCCACTTTTGTCCAAACCCCTATTCATAAAGCAGTCCATATGTAATTTGGAGGCCTTAAATGCCGAGATGCAAACTTGTCATTGTCATGGTGTAATGAGTGACTGTTCTGTTTGAGGTCAGCAAAGTTTTTGCCTGCCACACTGTTATTACACCCAGTGTTTATCACAAGAGGCAGGGTTGTAAAAAAAATTTAAGTTATTTGCAGAGGAAAATAAAACATCTTGTGGATTCTTACATTGTAATATATTCTTCCCCAGTGGATGCGTGTCTTCTCAGATTTAGAGCTGGTGCAGATGGAGTGGAAAATAATGCCATATGTGTTGTTGTCTGGAGCCAGCATGAACCAGCTGTCCCTGCATCTAACTTTGAGTTTGGCCTGGAAATAGTTGCCCTCTAGCAGCACTTGAAACTAGCCTATATAAAATGTACCGAGGAAATATAGCGATGACGTATCTTCAAGAATACTTAGTTTAAAGTGTTGTGACTGCCAAGGTGTTTGCGGTGACTGTTATGCTCCTGGCCTGATGTTTGTGTGAATTAGCTTATTCCTCCCCTGTCTGTCCACCTGTTGTTTATGGGGTCAGGTGAGATGCGTGCCTCAAGCCCCTGAGCTGCCCCGCTGTCATGTTGTGCAACTGGTCATTCCTGAAAGAGGTGTATGCTCAGGTCTAACCTGGCTAATCCTGAAATCTCTTAATCCTGCGCATAAACACATTCTGTTATCAAGTGTCTGCTGAATTAAAATAAGCTGTCCATTCACAAATTGTTTTCCTCTGAGAAGCAATCTGTTGCTGAAGTTGTTTTTCAGTATCCAAGCAAGGGGAAACACTGAAGGCCTTGTTTTCACGCCCCCAAAAAAACACTATTGCTTCTATATAGAGCTGGAGGAGAACAACCAAAGGGTAGTAGCCATCTCTTTAAGTTAGTACTGCTTCCATTCCCACAGTGATGCTATCATCTTTTATTTGCAGTGCAGCTTCTTTGAAGTTTTTGTTTCCACATTAGATCAGGACTCCATCATTACCCTCATTACTTGCGCTTTGAAATGTTTCCTCTGGTCAATTTGTCTGACTTGCAAAAGGGCTGTGAGAGTCAGACCGGAGTTCATGCTGAAACATGTCAAGTCAGTTTAGTAGTAAAGCCAGTTCAGTTCAAAGGTTTGACAGCAACTGTCAGACCTGTTCTGGTGTGAAACATTTGTGGGTATGGTGAGAAGAACGTTTACCTATCTGGCTACCCAATATTCAGGCCCAAACAGAAACTGTGCACTGCTAAAACAGTTGTTTCATATGTGCAACACCACATTTTTATACACAGTGGTAACACAATTCACAAATAATAAAAAATACCACAGAAAATGAAAGTAATGTCCACAGATTCCCTCCGGCTGGCTGAGAGATTAAAATGGTGAGTCTGACGTGACACCCAGTGAGTCAACAGGATGGTAAAAATAAAGATGATACGAAACAGCACTACACTCTCACCTAAGAGTTAAAGGTTTTTGAAACGATGACAGTTCTGATGTGACTTGTAAACCCGGGCTCCGCCTCTCTTGCTGGAGGTTTCTGCGATTATTTTCCTGATCCAGCCGGGATCTCTGAGTCAGCACTTTGGGCCTCGCAGCCAAAGTTGGCCCCAACACCGCTGTTCCTTTGTGTTGCAGCGAATGCTCAGGCACAGCCACAGAGCAACAAAGAAGAAATATAGCTGAACATACTCCTGAATAAGAAGAGTAGTTAGAGATCCTGTAATGTCTAAAGTGTATCCCCAAACACCTTGTTATCATCTGTTTTAGCATATTGGGTGTGTGTATTAAATGGGAAGTCCACCCTCTGATGCTCTTACATTGTTACGAATCATCAATCTGTGACGTTTACTGCATTCCGGGGGTTGTTTCGTGATAAAGTGTTGTAATTTACTTTCCTCATGCTGCCTCGTCTACTTCTACTTCAGTTAATGATTACCTTCATTTCCCAGAATGCCTTTCAACAACCCCAAGAGAACGAGCGTGAACTTGTTGCATTCAGTGGTTTATATGTGTCGTAAAAATATATCATTAAAAAAGTGAGTTTGTCTTGTGGCTGCACTGCATTCTGGTCTATTGAGGTTACTGTTGCTGGAGAAATTGGTATTTCTGCCTCTTCTATGATGAATTTCTCCCTGTAAGATTGTTGAACTTTAAGCAAAATAGTGAGTCTAGAATGAAGCCTTCTTTAATTCTGAGGGACTAACATTTCCCACTGATGTTTTAGATAGCTGAAAACCTTTTTGCTATCAAACTCCAGTGTAGCTGTGCAGGAAATACGACAATGTGATGTCACTTTGTGTACGTTTTGCCAACAGTTGTTTTTTTAAGGGTGTTAAATTGTTGGAAACCTTCTTCTCCATCTCTTTTCCTCAGGTGAATACTGTGAGGTGAATCTCTGCCATAATGGGGGAACCTGTGTGACAGGAGTGGGAGAGGATCCCTTCGTTTGCATCTGTGTGGACGGCTTCAGCGGAGATACGTGCAACCTGACAGAGACAGGTAGGGAGGAGCAGAGGACACTTGACTGGAGTACAGAGCATTAGCAGAGAGCCGTAGGTTAATCAGACTCCTTCGCTTCCCCTCTCAGGCCCTTGCAGTCCAAACCCCTGTAAGAACGATGGGTCCTGCGTGTTCTTCACTCCGACCAGACGGGGAGACGTGTTCAGCGAGTACATCTGCAAGTGCCAGCCGGGCTTCGAGGGAGCGCACTGTCAGATCAGTAAGTAACTACTGGCTGTGTGACTCATGACTGTGCACCCATGCATCTATTTACCTTCACCATAAATCTCCTTGTTCCTCCTCTCAGTTGTCTGCGCTCCTTTCTACTTTCAGTACCTTGGGAGGTGTTTATTTAATTTATAAAGCCGTTTTATTTAACCAGGAAAAAGTGTTGAGATCGATGGTTATTATCTCCCAGGGCATAGACAGAAGCAGAACATTTAGTTAAAAAGGTTTTTAAAAAAATCTGCAAACAATTGAAATGTAAGGAAAAGTAAGCAAAAGAGAAGAAGGGGAAAGGAGCAGAAAGAGGATGGAGGAACATTTTCCAATAGATTGATTTTCCACAATCCTAACAAGTGCGTTAAACCATATTAGAGTAATATAAACAAGCACATAGACACATTTTTCAAGTCAGTGGACGGTGTACATGAATGGCGTCGGGTGTCACTTGCGGTAGAGCTTCTAACAGCCAGAAAAGTGTAAACAGCTGAAGTTTTTCCAGCCTGTCATGGCATCAGCAGTATGAGAGATGTGTAGTCGGCTCAGGAGTCTCATGAAAGGCCCTCATTCAGCTCTGGCCCTGTGGCTGTTCTGTTTAGCTAATTAGTGAAAGGCCACTCCAAGTCTCTTAGCATGCAGAAGCCCTCGCCATGCAGATTTAACATTGCATCTGTTTGTGCTTTTCTCAGACTTAAGCTTGACTTAATGAATCAAAGAATTTGATAATGGTGAATTCCATCATATCCTCTTAAGATAAGCCCCCCGGATTATCGATTTGTTTTGCGATTAGTGCAGAGTGTGAGAATTATTAGTTGAGGAGTGAACTGAAAGAATGAGGAAAGGAAGGAAATACCAGGATGCCTTTTTTTTGTACAAGCAACGGCTAGTCCAGACAGGAGTGAAAGAAATGGCATTGACAAAATCATTTGAATATAAAGGAGTGGTTTGAACTCTGGTTGACACCCATGGTGTGTTAGCTTTGGATCATTGTGTGTGTGTGTGTTGTGTGTGTGTGTGTGTGTTTGTCTTGTGAAAGTGTTATTTGTTTCTGACCTGTGTGTGACTTCTGACCGAAATGGAGTAAAAGCCAGAGGGACAGAAGCAGAACAGGAAGAGGCCCTATCTGGATTTGCATCAGTTGCAGTCTTTATCCAAATTAAATTCAAATTAAGATATATATTAGAATATCCAAACTGTAATGGAGGCACCTCTACAGAAATGAGCTTTCATCTCATCTCGTATAAGGGAGTAAGGGATTTAGCAGAGCTACTCTCACATGCTTTCTCAACTAATGCCAACACTGAATATTCAATCAAATTGCGTCATTTTCCCTTATTGTTCTGGCAACATGGGCTCATTCTGTCACTGCCCGGATTAGCTAGTACCTAAGGAGGATCATGCTGTTACTGAACTAGCATTTATTGGGAATGAACAGCTCACCCTCCCAAAGCCGAGCCTGACCACCAATTGCAGTGTTTCTGTTTGTGCAGTTTGGTTGTCCACTCCCAAAGATTTTCTAACTTTGAATCAGTCAGTCGTCACCGTCCTCATGGGTGTGTAGGTGTGTCTGTCCTCCTAACCACTTCCTCGCATGACATCAGACACACACACACACACACACACACACACACACACACAGAGTGGAATGGATTTTTCCATCTGTTCTAGAAGCTCTCTCTCTCCCTACTTTGTCTCGCGCTTGGAGTAGGTTTTTACTGAGCTTTATTTCTGGTTTTCCTTACAACAACAGAGGCAAGAGAAAAGGGGGAAATGTTCATTTCTTGTTGGGACAGGCTAAAATGGCAGTTTTTCTGAGTAGGAAAAAGAGGGTTAATGCAGCGGTGACACAGCATCAATCTCTCTCTCTCTCTCAATTTTAATGTTTTTGTAAATTCAGTTTGATTTACTGGCACGAATGCCTGATGTTGTCAAAGCAAACAATAAAGCATAAAATACAGCCGAGTAGAATAATACATGTAACAAAAAAACATCTAAAGATTCCAAAAATGAATCCCAGTTCACAAAACCAAATGATTAGTGCAGGCTGGATCTAGAAAGAATCAGTGGGCTATAACACAGACTTTATTCTAGCAGGATCTTGTTTTTCAGTGTCATTCACTGCGTGCCGGTGTTGTTGTCACAGCAATCCTGGGAATGGTTTTTAAGTTGAGACCAATCCTCTTAGTGTTAACAGGAGCAGGAGCTAAACAGACCCATGTGGCATTACGTTCACCGTAGACTTGGAGTCTGGAGGAGTCTCTCAGGGTCAGCGAGGCGGGTCGAAACTGTTTTCTGCTGGCTAATAGGCCAATTGAGGATAGAGGAAAACAGAAGGGAGGGAGCACTGCGTTGGGACTTTAGTGCTGAATGGACAGGTGGTTTTTAGATGGAGGTAACAGCAGAGCCAGAATAGGCCAATGCATGGGAAGTCTTTGTAAATATACACTAAGATCCAGTCAAAACCGGTAGTTGTCCGAAGAAGCTCTGTCCCATTGCATAAATTAAAACGCCTTTATTTCACATAGCAAGGATCGATTTAAACCAGTACTACTCATTATGACTCATTTACATGAATACTTACAAAGACTTCCATTACACTGGCCTATTCTGACTCAGCTGTGGCCAGGGGAAGGTTTGTCAGTGAGGTCTGTTATTGAATCGTGTTTGAATTAACATGCTCTCACTAACTGCTCTAGCAGCTCTTGGTGAAAATGCCAAAGTCCTTTAAAATGAGTGGCATGGATTAATTTTGCTGCTGTTGAGTCGAACACACACACACACACACACACACATCCCGCTGCTGGTGACTGTGTACAGTGTTAGAAAAGTGTGCCTCCCTGTGGAGATTAGACAGCATTACATTATATTGGGTGGCAGGGTTCAGGGATGTTTCAGGAAGTGATGTCAGAGGTGTATTGTCACCATAGTTACCGTGGAAGAGTCCTGTAAGCCTTTCATCTAAACAGGATGTCTGGTAGAGAGGGATAAGCCATGTCAGCCACACTTGATTCACACTCCCTTCTCTCTCTCTCTGTCTCTGTTACTCCCCCCCC
>OMOV01087755.1:0-10626 GCA_900312565.1 Beryx splendens | reverse complement strand
TGAGAGCGTATGTCGCACAAGGAATATCGGGTGAGGAGAGAAAGACCCTGTCTCCCCCCCTTGTTTCCCCCCCCTTCTCTCCTCCCCTTTCTCTGTTGCCCCCCCCCCCCCCCCCTCCACATGCTGTAATTTTGGACTTTGAAGGGTATTCATGGGATTCAGTTCATTCAATGGACATATTTCAATTTCCCAAACAAATTCCCCTTCTTCTCAGGTGTAACATCTGCATTAGATACAGGCAAACACGCCACACTGATTATATCTCATATCTATGGCTAGCGTTTTTCACTTTTCTTCAACAAGCTCACTTTTCTGTTCTGTTATCTTTAGTTTGAAGAACACATGTTGTCAAACTTTCCTCCTGGAATGTGGATAAGGGAGTTTCGTCAATAGAGCCAAATCTGTACATGTGTCCTTTATTTATATCAAAGTGCTCTGTGATCTGCTAGCCACAGTACAGAGCTCATTTCAGTTGGTAAGTGATGGTGATGAGAAATGGAGATAACATCCTGAAATCTCCTGTATACCTTCTAATTCCTAGAGCCCTGACACAAATTACAATCAGCAGTCCTGACCCTAACCTGTTGTGCCCTCTGAATTGGTTGCCAAGTGCGTCCTGCCCGCTCTCCTGTGTTGCCCTCAGGAGCATGTCTGTCATCATGTGAGACTAAAGAGAAAGCAGCTGTGGGCTGGAGGCACAGTGAGGCTATTGTGGCTCTCCACCTGCCATAAAACCCCTCTATACTTTGTCTGACCTGTTTTAGGGCAGGTGTGCGCCGCATCTAACCATTATGTTTTTTCATCTTGCGATTGTTGGGTCTCAGGGAATCTTTCACTACTTCGGGACTGACTTTAAGTTAAGTTATAATTAGCGCTGAAACTGATGAGTTGTTTTCTCCTTCAGATGTGAATGACTGTGCCGTCCAGCCCTGTAAGAATGGAGGGATGTGCAGAGATCTTGATGGAGACTACACCTGCCACTGCCCCTCACCCTATGTTGGGAAGCAGTGCCAGCTACGTAGGTTCACCAACTGCTTTAACATTTGATTCACTTTTCATCTGATGTGTGTCATTACACATACACATACTTACACTAGCATTTAAGTACCTGTGGCTGATTCCAGACACCCTTCCAGACACCCAAATCAGACAGACGCATATATGTACACATACAATTACACGTAACTTGCTTTTCCTCAGAAAACTCTTAAAACAATGAGTGCTAAAAGGCTGTTAAGAGTATAAACTGTGAAGAGCGTGTGTCGGGACTTGGCCACCGGTACGCTATATGTGTGTCAAATGTAATAATCTAGTGGTTGTGTGTCTCAGGTTGTATATCTCTGCTGGGGATGGAGGGCGGGGGAATCGTGGAGTCCCAGATTTCAGCCTCCTCTGTGCACTATGGCATTATGGGTATTCAGCGCTGGGGCCCGGAGTTGGCTCGTCTCAACAACCAAGGCATCGTCAACGCCTGGACCTCTGCCGCCCACGACAGGAACCCCTGGATCGAGGTGAGCGAAGCACACCAGAGCACATGAAGTCAGAAACCAGGAAGTCACACTGACTGAGCAATGCAATCCACTTATGTTCTATTTGTGAAAATGGTAATTACAAATACAGTTTTTTGTGAGGGGTTTGTGTGGTGATGAGGCTGTATAACAGACCATGTTTTCGCATTAAGAAACACATCCATATCAAAATAAAGAAAAAGTAAGCTATAAAAACAAAAGGTGATTAAATAGACAAAAGCAAAACAAACCCACAAGAAAAACCACAAGATCAACAAGCAAACAGAAATGGAGAGGGTGAGAGCAACTGACTTGATTTATTTCCATTATCATGACGTCGGTCTGGGTTGAGGTGAATGAACTGTGGTGTTGAGGCCGACTAACAGCATCACTGTTTGACGTCAGATCGATATGCAGAAGCAGATGCGTCTGACGGGCATCATCACGCAGGGCGCCAGCCGCATGGGCACCGCTGAGTACATCAAGGCCTTCAAGGTGGCAACCAGCTTCGATGGAAAGACCTACAGCACTTACAGAGTGGACGGCCAGAGGAAGGACAAGGTTAGGGGGTTCACCATGTTTCAACCACACCCAAGAGTGGAAGCAATTACATTTACTCACATTGTTGTAATTAAGTAGCTTTTGGTGTTCTTGTCCTTTTTTGAGAAATGTATGTTTTTATTGAAGTACTGTACTTCACTACATTTTAAATCACATCCATTACAGAGCACAGAATTGTGACTCTCCATAAGCAACATAAACTGGACAATTGTGAATTGGCCAATTGTGGAGCCATTCACAGTGAACGATCAGTCAGCAAAGAAGAGAAGAGTAATTTATCTTTACTTTGTTTTGTGCACTTTATTTTGTAGTTTCCAAATTTTCAAATTAAAAGAATCCAGTTTGAACTCTGTCCTGCCTTTCTTTTGGAGTTGCATGGAAAATATCCCATGCAGCAATGTTCCCTTTTCTAAAAAGTACCTGAGTACCTTTAAAATGAGCTACTTTTTACTTTTACTTAAGTAGATTTTTACAACAGTACTTTTACTTCTACTTCAGTAAAATATCAGCAAAGTAACAGTACTTCTACCTGAGTAGGACCTTCTAGTACTCTACTACTTTCCCCCACTAAAGGTTACTTACCGCGCTTAGTGTTTACCACACCAGCAGCTTGTACATAATCCTAGACAGTAGAGAGGTTCATCTTCTGACTATCTCATTTCCTTTGCTGTCTGCTCCAGGTTTTTGTGGGCAACACAGATAACGACAGCACAAAGACCAACATGTTTGACCCTCCTGTCGTGGCCCAGTACATCCGCATCATCCCTGTGGTCTGCCGCAAGGCCTGCACCCTGCGCATGGAGCTGGTGGGCTGTGAGCTCAACGGTAAACACACAGAAAACATCCAGCACAGTTTGAAGCAGATACGCTTCCTCCCAGTCTTGGAGTGAAGTCAGAAACTGTAGTTGAATGATAATGGTGGATGGGATTTTATTGGCTTATTTTAGCCGTTTAATTAGACAAATGCCTAGATTCCTAAACATATGCAAATCCCTGAAGTGGGAAAGAGTGGGAAAGGCCGCTTTTGTTTAACTTTCCCATTGTTTGTTTTTTATTGTGTTGATTTGGACTTGCTGTGGTCACACTGACAAGCACGATGACAGTCAAAGGGTTTATTTCATGTGCATAACATCTAGCTGTGGTTAGGCCACATGGAAAACGTACAGTAGAAATAGAATTCAGTGGGAAGCTCTTACCGTGCAACAATAAAAACAGTCCTTTCAGGCACACACACAAGTGCACACCAACACTGCACACATACACATATTTGTGTTTTCCCACCTCCTTTCTACTGTCCTTTGTCTTCTTTGAACAAAACTGTACAAAAAAAACACCAGTCTTCATTGGTATATGCATACACACTGCATGCATAGCTCTTTACTGCATGCATCCTTCATCTCCTTACTCTGTGAACCTTTTCTATTCCTTCTACTTGGACATGGGTGGGTGTAAAAAAAAAACCAATTTTAATCAATCAGATGATTTCTGCATCTTCATTATCTTCAAATGGTTGGTGAAGTTGCTTTGTTCTTTTCTTTGGGTGTGATCATTGGTTTTTCATCTCTGCTCTTCCCCTTGTCTTTCTCTTCCTCCTTCTGTCGCTTGGGGTTTCCCTGTTCTCCCTCCCTCTTTCTGCTTTTCATTCACAGTTTATTCAAACACGGCAGGTTGCTCTGAGCCCATGGGGATGAAGTCCCGCCTCATCTCTGACGGGCAGCTGTCCGCCTCCAGCTCCTTTCGCACCTGGGGCATCGATACCTTCACATGGCACCCGCAGTTTGCCCGGCTGGATAAGCAGGGAAAGACCAATGCCTGGTCTGCCGCCACCAACAACCGAACAGAGTGGATCCAGGTTAGGGAATCCTCAGTGGGAAAATGACATTATTAGTAACAACTAGATTTACAGTGATACTCAAAATATCTGACGTTCAATGGATGGTGAGATCTTGCAGCCTCCTCGTAACCTTTCTGTGATAATTAAATCCAGTGGATACTTTGATCCTACTCTAGGTCGATCTAGAGAAGACGAAGCGGCTCACAGGCATCATCACCCAGGGGGCCAAGGACTTCGGGGTGGTGCAGTTTGTGTCGATGTTTAAAGTTGCTTACAGCAACGATGGAGAGTCTTGGAGCATGGTGAAGGAGGAGAACACCGGAAATGATAAGGTCAGACAAATGTGGATCCCTAAAATGTATATATCCTTAATATATCTGATCAAATCCAGTCTTGTGTCCTTGTCTTGAGTATTTGTGATCATTACTGCTATTTTACATTTCGTCTGAAACTCTTGAATAGCTGCTTTCTTCCCTGAGTTAAATTATATATTGGTGAATGTTGTTATATAGTACTTTTGCATTAACTCCCCTCTCTAGGGAAGCATGCCAATAGACTTCAACCTTAGCTAGTCTCACATTATTGTCTTCCTCTCTCCTCTCTCTCTCTTTAAGTTGAGTTTTCCTTTTGGACTTTTCAGCAGCAGTAATAAGCCCATTCTCCTAAGCATAGCAAGACTGTTTCTCTGTCCTTTTTGAGAGAAAATCAGCTGGACTCAGACGATCCATCCTTTGATCTTTTTATTGAGCGCTGAGCTGGCAGGCCCTTGACATAATGATGCCGCCCGAGGCTTCGTCTGAGCGCTCTGAGCGGCTGGGTGGGGCCAGTCGGATGTGGGTCGTAAGGTTGTCAGGGAGCGGCACTGCTCAACTGGATTTACAGCCTCTGATGACAGTCAGTCATAACATATGACATCTGGGGGATGCTTTTATCCAAAGTGTGTTACACTGCCATGAGCAGTTTTAGCATGGATGGGCCCAGTGGGAGCTGAAGCTATGCTGCAGTGTCACTGCCATGTTTTACCCACTGACTACAAAGCACCAATCAATCAAACCAAATCAATCAAATCAAATCAATCTCCCTCCTCATCACCTGTTTCCTCTTACAAGGAATCTTTGCTCCTAGCAAAACTCCACTATGGGACTTGGACAGAACATGTAGATTATACATTTTTTCCAATTAAATAATTTTTCTAGGGGGTGTCTTGGTAGCTCAGTGGTCTAAGGTGCATACCATGTAACCGGGACGTCCTGGGTTCGAATCCGGCCTAGGACCTTTGTCGCCCCACCCCTAATCTTTCCTGTCTATCTCTACTGTAAAAACTATCATAATGAAGGCAAAAGCCCAGAAAAATCATCTTAAAAAACAAATAATTACTCTACTTTATAATTTTATTCACAGATTTTCCAAGGCAACATTGACAACAACACTCATAAGAAGAACCTGTTCGAGCCGTCATTCTACGCCCGCTTTGTCCGCGTCGTGCCGTGGGAGTGGCACGAGCGCATCACCCTGCGCATGGAGCTGCTGGGCTGCGACAACTAGAAGCCCGTCAGTCACAGACCAGCAGTGCTGCCTCCCGTCCCGCTGCTCCATCTCTTCAGACTGCACCTGGGACAGAAGCGTCTTACCCTTCTGTGGCACCAGGACAAAGGACTTGAATGTCTAGAGTGCACCTCGCATTGGGATGTGTTTCGTTCTCCATTCATTTCTCTGGATAAAGCTAATATTGGCTGAATAGCTGGGATTGTAGGATTATAGCACTTTTTGGGTAGTGACTTTTTTTTAGTTAATGTTAATTCCATTGCTATGACATGACGTTGCAGTTTGTGGATGCTCACCAAGAGCCCTCTATTGAGTATCCATGCTTTGGATTTGCGAATGTTTTTGCATATTACCATGTAATTTATTTGCTTCATCTAAGAATTCATACTGATTTCCGGCTTACAGTTGGCACCTTGTGATTGTCGCTCTTCACCTCTTCAGTTCTGAACAAAAAAAATACTGCCAGTTTCAACATGGAATCTGTTTGGTTAATGGAGCACAAACTAGCATAATGAAGCAGGGCCTGTGCAATATGTATTTTGGGATATCAGATATCCAAATAGCCCAGTGTGGAGGAAAAAATTACTTTCAAATTTTAATTACATTGCTCTGTATAAATCATATGCATCATGTGACGGAATGACAGATATAAAATGCGAAACTATGGATTTTCTGCATGATGTTGTAATGTTTTGCACTTGACATCTACAAAAAAATTTACACATTTTAGCAGGTTTTTCTTCATTCTTACATATAATTTCATTCTTATTTAATCATTTTTATTCCAAATGTGAAATATTTAGAGAAATTGTGTAGAAAATAACTGTGGTTTTACATTCTTTTTTATTCATTGTTGGTCTTGAACTGAGATCATTTATTAAAAGTTAAAAAAGAAAAGTACGTGTATTTATTTATTTACTTATTCAATCAATGAACATTAATCTCTACCCATCAGAGATGAGGTGGGACTTGGTGTAAAGCCACACTACAGGTTTAGTGTTTGCCAGGGAATAGGGGCAATTCTGTATCATTCAGATGCAGATTTAGCCAAGGATCCAAATCCTCTTAAAATATGTCAACATATAACTCGAGCTCATATGAGAGGAAGGCAGGACTTTGTGTTTGACTCTGTGCTGGCTGTTAGACAAAACAAAATTCAACTCTTTCCACAACATCTCCTGAAAGACCAATGAAATCTCAAGCTTCTGAAGAGAAATCATCATCTTCTACTTTTCTGTTCCCGTCATTTGCTTGAAGAAGTGAGCACAAAGTCTCTTGAACCACTCAGAGAGGCTGTGAGTTTCCCCTGCTGCCGGACTAGTGATCTTCGGCCTGCTGTTTACAAGAGTAATTACACCCTGTTAGCCCCTCATCTCCCCGCTATGCACATAGTCCTGGTATGTTTGGCCCCTGGCAACAGCTTTCATCTCTATGAAATGAATGCACTGAAGGATGGAGGCATCTCTAACACGTCTGTCATCACTGTGTGTGAGTGTGTGTGTGTGTGTGTAAGCCTACTGTATGTGGCTTTATAGTGTATTTTATGTGTGTTTTCAGCAGCATAGCAGGACTCCGATAAAATAATAATAATGTTTCCAGAAGAACACAGTGCCAGCTGGAGGACTCCAGGGACGCTCCTGACAAAACAGCTGCTTTCAAAGAGTTAAGGAGCGATGCGAAGAAGTCTTCCTTGCTTTCTCCCTGGATATTCCTCCCCCAACAGCTGGACAAAATGAGCTCATTTGTTATGGTTGGTCATGTTGTGATAAAAGATAGTGATTCTGCTAATGACACTGGTGGGAACAGGATCAAAACAACTTACTGGGAGTGTTAGGCAGTAATTCAGCCAAAGCACTTTGGAGTTAAACTATTAGTTTAATTGTTTTGCAGTAGCAGTAAAGTTTTAGCGCCTTTTCTACTTTGGTAAATAAAAATATGAACCCTAAAACAGAATTAACATAAGTAATTCCTCTGGTCTTAGTTCAATAAAGAAAAACAACTGTCTCCCAAAGAATGGTTATACATGAACCATATTTCTGAGTCTTCTTTCAGTTCTAAAAAAAATGTGTCCACATCCCTTTAAATGTAGCCTATCCTTTGTATTGCATACAGTGGTTGATCTCCAGGAATTGAACATTGGGAGAAAATAGACAGGCTCACAAATCTATACTGGATTAAAGGAAAAACAAGTGAATTCTGTTTGGGAATGTTTCTGATTTCTTTAAATATTAGCGCTACAAACTTAAAACACTGACACATGAAATCTAGATTTTAGGAATTGTCTTCCTTATCTGCATCACTGTTTTCCAATCCCCCTTGATTTTTTCTCCCATAGCAGAAACACAGGTATCCATAAGACTTACAGTCCAAGCAGTTTCAACTTGTCAGCTGTTGCAGCAGTGCAGTTTTAAAGCCTTGCTGGAACTTTAAACAATAATTATCAATAGGAACTGACCAGATATTGACTTGTTTTAGTGTGAAATATTTGGCATAGTTTTCTAAACTAATCTACACCTCAGTCCTAGTAGCCTAATTGATGTTTGTGCGCCTTTCTCCAGAAGACAACTGCGCATCAGAGGCTTTGCGTCATCTCTTCTCTGCAGCCTTCTGCCGTGCGCATCTTTCTCCTCGACTCTTCAACATCTAACCCTAACCCAACAAGACTTTCGAGGGAGATAAACCGAGACAGCAGACTACATAGGTGTCTCCCGGTAAGTGAAGGACAATGAACACAGCCACATTACTGAATATTAACGAAGTGATTAAGCTTGAAATATGTGTGCTCTTTAACCATATAGCCTGCAGTCTGTTGCTTTGTTAGGTTTCCTTTTGGGTAAATTCTGTAAATGCAGTTTACGGTTTTTATGTTGGATTTTCCTCACCTGGCGCCCAGGTGAGCTTGACTGCAGGTTTCTAATCTGAATTGAAATTGATAACTATTTTATTATTTATTTATTTATTTTTACCGCTGCTGTCTATGGCACTAAGTAAAGCAGGCAGGGCTAAATACATTAGAAGCGAAAATTGGCGTTAGGAACCTGACAGAACAGGGTAGCCTACCAACCCCTGTAAAAAAGAATTGGTCGAAAACTGCACAATGCAATGTAATCAGCGATTATCAGTTTAATTTTAAAATGGTATGACTAAAATCAATAATTCAACCCAACTTTGTTCTTTGGGCAGAAAAAAATATTTACTGATATATTCACTGATTTACTTAAATGATGCGCAAAGCTACTCATCTGCAGCAAAGTTGTCGAAGTAGCGCAGATACTTCAGGATCCTTTTTCATAGGAAGTGGGCGGACTAAACATGGTGTCATACTGCCCTCCATTGGCTCTTTATTGTTACAACAAGTAGTGAATGTTAATGCAGTAGCCTATGCTGTGAATTGGTTGAAAACTAGAACAAAATAAAATACTTTGGAAAAATTCTGTTTGAGGAAGATTGTTACTGTCCTGTTGTGATTTTATGGACCAATGAGCCCAGATCTCTCTGCACAGGCCTGAGGACCTTAAGGTGCCTAAAAGGATCAGAGTTTCTCAGTAAACCAGGATGATGTTTCTTTACCTTCACCCTCTGCTGCTGATGGGGGTTCAGCTGCTTCTCTCATGCTGGACTCAGGCTGCTCCTGCAGACCCCAACCACTTCTTCTACCATGACTTCCTCAATGAAAATGGCAACAGTGAGAGTACGTACTCAGCCTGTATAATTAAAATGTTAGATAGGCTATAGGCTCACATTAGATCTACCAGGTGTATTTTATATTAGGTCATATTCCTATATCAAGTAGTGCAAGAGCAGAATTTATGTTTTCTTAGTTAAGATTTTGATCTTTTCTACACCTCCACATTCTGACCCTGACTCTTTATTTCTTCCAGTCCATTTTAACGGTGTGAAGCTGTATGTGGACTCTGCTCAGCCGTCTGTGTTTGCGGTCCGGGGGGGAAATGCCTCCCTGTCCTGCAGGTACTGGTACGAGCCTGAGCTGAGCTCCCACAGGAAGGCCCGGGTCAAATGGACTTGGCGGCCTGCTGTCGGTGGACAGGAGACTGACGTTCTGGTGGCTGTTGGGTCCCACAGCCGAAGCTTTGGGGACTTCAGGTTATTAAAAAGCCACCGAGATAATTCATGATGATTATTTTCTGTTACTGATGGCTATTGTTCATGCTTTCATGCTTTCATCATTCCATCATAGCTGTTTCAAAAATGAGTTTAGCACCCTTTAGTTGCACACTTGATAAACAATGGAAGTACCTGATACCAGGTTTGGGCCTACAGCTTGTTTGTCTCAAAGAAAGTTGAACTCCTGTCTGTGTGTCTGTCTGTCAGGAGCCGCGTGCATCTCAGACAGGACTTCCCAGGAGATGCTACACTCGTCATGACTGAACTCCAGTTGAACGATACAGGCCGGTATCGCTGTGAGGTCGTAGACGGACTTGAGGACAAGAGTGCTTTAGTTGATCTGGAGTTACGAGGTACAGCAGGCACAACTATACTTTCACATTGTGATCATTTACATTCTCTGAGGCAATATGACTTCAAACATTATATGAAGGGTTTCACTCTATTTGGACATTTTGGAAATAAATTGTTATGTGATGTTCAGTTCTTAATGTTTCAAAAATATACAACTGATATCCACTTCTTAAAATACATTTTAACCATCAATCCTTTAGATAATTTGTTTTTTTTTACCAATTATTCTCACTGCAATTGCCTATTTCTTCTGTGACCTTGTTTTGCATTCATTGCCTGGCGTTATTACTGTTTGTCCTGTAGGCTTTTATTTACCGTTCTTTTTGTAACAGTTTTGAAACGTGCCATGTAAGTAAAGATAAACTAAATGGTAGTGGCAGTAGTCATAGAAGTAATAGCAGAATTAGTAGGAAGAGTAATATTAGTAGTAGTAGAAGTAGAAGTAGTAGTAGTAATAGTAGTAGTAGTAGTATTACTGTTCAGCTGATAATCATGTCAATAAAATGTCAATAATAATCCTAGTTATCTCCTGAATTCCTCCACTCAGGAGTGGTGTTTCCCTACCAGCCTCCTCATGGCCGATACCACCTGAGCTTCCTGGAGGCGCAGCAGGCCTGTGAGCAGCAGGACTCCACCCTGGCCACCTTCGAGCAGCTTTTCCAGGCCTGGAAGGAGGGCCTGAACTGGTGCAACGCGGGC
>OMOV01087753.1:3106-17860 GCA_900312565.1 Beryx splendens | reverse complement strand
AGGGGGGGAGGGGGAGAGGGGTTGACAAGAGTTGGGTGTGAAGATGTTCATGATGTGCTGGTCACTCTGCAATGACTACAGAGGAAACTGACCAGCAACCTCACCTGTCTCATTTGAGAGTGAAGCCCTTGCCCCAGAGTGCGCTTGTAAATGTTGTGCAAGATGCTTCTATGACCCCCTCTCTTCTGGATTACTGGACACTTACTGATTTTGAGAGACGGTCCTGAAAGAAGCAGACACCTAACAGTTACTTAAGTGCAATTATCACGACAAGCATTATTCACTTACAACGTCGGTGTACTGAATGGCAGGAAGGTAGACCTGGTTTTGATGCGTCCTCCTCCATCTTTTCTCGTAGTTTTTTGGAGAGAGTTCTCCCGGAGTTCTCCCCGGTTCTCTTCTTCACTTTGCCCTTCGATTCAGACGCATCTGACTGTGCGGGTCTACTTTTCATTTCGCTCCCTGTCAATTACAGATTATGCCAGACGACACGGGACATTTATCTCGGCGCTCAGTCAAGCAGGATGGTTAAGGTGAGGTTCATACAGCACAATTTACCGCGAGGTTGTTGCTTACCTGTGATTCAGTCTTGCACAAGTAGGCTACACGTGAGTTTTTTCCTTGACCGGGAAATGTCTGTTTTGTAACATGTGTGTGCGATACAGCTCTGGACGATAGGCGTCAGTGTTGTTCAATCTTCAACGGACGCCATGTTTGACGTTTGTGTTACAGCTTTTTGCCGAGGTGCTTCATGGGAAAAACGCACCTCTGATTAAATCGGAGTTTTGCGGGGGGAAATCATCTGTATTCATTTTGCAATTTAGTTTATTAGTTTAATTCGGGTAATTTTCTATATACAAACAAAATGAGAAAAACAAAAAAAAAGTGACAAAAACAAATTAAAATGAGTAAGCATTGTAATTTATTGTAATTGTAATTTATTCAGAAGTAGGCTAGTGATTTTATTATGATTAAAAAGCATTTTATCTCTACAACCTGTACTTGAAGTTAGACCCAAACAGCGACAGAAATGGAACATAGCCACAATTATCCCCCAAGCACCACAGCTGCATAGGTAACACTGCTTTGAATTTGTCACCTTGTCTTCAGGTAGGCAGCAGGCTATGTCTTCTCTCACCAATTTTGTGAATTGTTTTTAAATTTTGTGACCCCCAACTGTTGATATATTTTCTTCAATTAAAATGGTTTCTTTTAGCATTGCTAGTATTATTATAGCCTATTGACAATTCTCATATGCTCTACTCCATATTTGCTTTATATTATCATACCCATTTATACCATTCCAGCTCATGTGTGCAACATCCTTGCGGTATTCAACTCAGACCCACCCAGTGAAATAGCATCTGTTTACAAAAAAAACAACTGGATTAACTAATTGTTACTGTTCCAAAATATGTAGTCTTTATTGTGGTAATGAGGAACAAAAATGCTGATTTTCTCATGAATGAGATTTTTGCTTTTTTCTATTTTCGTTTAGGCTATACCTAGGCCATTGTCTAAAATGAAAATATAGGGTGGAAAAGTTAAATATTGTCAATAAACGGAATATTTTTTCCCCCTGAGGCTCCCTGGTGTATGTTATGTTTTTCTTTTTCTTTTTTTTACGGTTATTTGTGTCTGATTTGGTCCGCTCACTTGTAGCCTACAGATTTATTGTGGAAAAGTGATATTTTGACTTTCACTAGGCCTTTATTGTTGTAAGGCCGTCCCAAATATACCGGAAGTACAGGCGGAAACACGTGATCGGTTGTTGTCGAATTCTATTGGTTGCGACCTGTTCTTTTTGAAAAATCCCTTGCGTTCGAGGCGGAGGGAAATTTCGAACTTTGAAAACGGGAACGGCAAAACAGACAGAAAAACCAAACGGCAGCAAGTGACAATGATACGGCCGACGTGAGTAGTGCTGAATAGTTTTAATGTATCATACTGAAAGTATTTTGTCAACGAGTGTTATGCTGTTTCTTATTGTTATTTTCTAGTTACGACAATGACGACGGAGTCTAACGTTAGGTGGTTGGCTACCAGCTGACTAGCCAACGGCTAGGTTAACGTAGCGTAACTTAATGTAACGCTACATTAACGCAAAGCTAACCCGGAGTTGTTGCTGGTTTGACTGAAATCTGAATTATTTTTCAGCAAGGGTAGAACCCCTCGTAGACCTCCCAAGAAACCTTCCAGCAACCAGAAAGACCCTGTTGGAGTGAGTAACGTTACCCATATGTAATAATAAAAATCACCTAACCTAGCTAAGGTTACTTTCAGGAGTACGTTAGCTAAGCTAACCTTAACTAGCTTACAGCTCGCTGCTAACACTTAGTATGAGCAACTAAGTTAACATTACCAGTGATCGAGTGGTAACTACGTTAATGTTAGAACCTTCTCTGCCTGGGACACATTTTACCGTATTTAACTTTATGCTATTTTTTTTTAAAATTTCTGATCAGGTGTACTGCCGTGTACGACCTTTAGGTGTGGAAGATGAGGAGTGCTGCATTGAAGTAATCAGCAGTACCACCATCCAGTTGCATGCACCAGATGGCCTCAAAGCCAATCGGAATGGAGAGTTTAAAGAGGTAAAGCTAATGTAACAGTAGTTGATACATTATTTACACAATGTTTCTTAACGTTATTCACCCAAATCTGTGATTATTTAAAGTTTCATATATTTTAAATGTGCTAAACCTGAATAGCCCAAACCATCTCGTTTACCTCTCAGACACAGTATTCCTTCAAAAAAGTCTTTGGAAATGCAACATCTCAGATGGAGCTATTTGAGGATGTTGCCAAATCTCTCGTGGATGACCTCATCCATGGAAGAAACGGTAAGAGTATTGGCCAACTGCAGAAGTATTGTATGATTCTCAATAACAGATAGCTGTTTTAAATTAAACCCAGCTGCCTGATTTTGCTACTTTCTACCAACAGCTGCAGTATCTGACTACTACATTTTAAACAAGTATACCCAGACACCAGGATTTGTATAACTTTGGGACTATGATCGGCAGTTCAGATTCTCTCTACTGTTCTTCATCATTGCGTCTTTGTTGTAGGGCTGCTCTTTACGTATGGGGTCACAGGAAGCGGTAAGACCTTCACCATGACTGGCTCTCCAGGCCAGGGCGGACTTCTGCCTCGCTCCCTTGACATGATCTTCAACAGCATAGGCCCGTACCAGGCCAGAAGATATGTAAGAGAGTTACAGCACTAAAGAATCTCGGCATATAATCTTATATATCCCACACTTTGTCAGAGTGACTCTTGATTATACTCATTCCTTTGTGAAATCTGTAGACTTGAATCATAAATCAATTTATTTAATGCCATTCTCCCTCTTTGTTCAGGTTTTCAAGACAGATGATAAAAATGGAATGGAGACACAGAATGAAGTCGATGCTTTGTTGGAGCGCCAAAGGCGGGAAAACCAGCCGTCTGTGCCTAAAACTCCCTCCTCCAAGTAAGTCTTGAGTGCTGCTGTGAAACGCCAGTAATCTGCTGAACTAAATATTTCATGCAGTCATGTCTATATATTTCACCAACTGTAATTCACTACTTGGATATTTTCAGACAAAAGCTTGATCCTGAATTTGCCGACATGATTAAGCCAGAGGAGGCCTGCAAGGCAGATGATGTGGATCAGGACAGCAGCTACAGTGTCTTCGTCTCCTACATAGAAATCTACAACAACTACATCTATGATCTCCTTGAGGAAACTCCGTATGACCCAGTCAAACCAAAGTGAGTTCAGGCAATGTGAGCTGAAGGGAATTTGATATTTTGCCTGAAAAGGATTTGCGGGAAAACAATAAATATGTATCATGACTTTAGTGTAAGAGTTGAGTGTAAGAGTAGTCAGATATGAAAAAGATTGTTAATTTGTAGTGATCGTTAGAGCTGTTTCCTTCCTGGTAGAGTAGCTGGCAGATCAAATGTTTCTGTTTCTTTTGTTAGGTGGAATGGTGGAGGCACACCTATGCGACAGAACACTGAATTCATGTACGTGACCGGTGCATACCACATCAGACTAGTAGCCTCATTTAACAAAATGTACCTTCCTGCTCACAGTTGTGTCCTTTCTGATTTGTACATGGGGGGGGCGGGAGATGGGAAACACTCGTCGCCGCTGGAGACATTCTCAAAGTTCCATAACCGCTGTAACCGTTCCTTGTAGGAAAGAAATCTGTTAATGCACCAGCGTGATCACAACAATTAAAATCTTTTATCTGAGTTGTGCGACTTGGAGAAATGCAAGATTAAACTTTGATCATTTGACAGAGCCGTTGATTGCAGGCAACACCTTGTAATGTCTCAAGTGACGACGAGTGTTCCTTTAGTCCAGAAGTCGTCGTTACCCCCTGCTGCTTGTGTCCTTCGTTGTGGCAGATCCCCTGAATGTCTTAATTCCTGCCATCCGTTGCTTTGTATGGCGCTTTATGATTGTAATTGTCTGATCGCTTGTCATGGCTGGAACGCAAAAACCCTGTATCCAAATGTTTGTCAATCCTTATCCTGGATCTGTTGCATGGAAAACGCAGTTCAATATTTTCGGGAACTAACACTTGTATTCTCTCAATCTAGACCGCCTCAATCTAAAATTCTCAGGGAAGATCAAAACCACACGATGTATGTGGCTGGATGCATAGAGGTTGAAGTCAAGTCAACCGAGGAGGCCTTTGAAGTATTCTGGAGAGGTACGTTGCTAAGATCTGCAACTGGGAATCTAGGAAACAAATATTAAGGAAAAGTATAAGCAACGCTGCGCTGATGACCTTAGATTTGACTGACCTGGTATTGCTGCCCTCCGGGTCAGCTCTGGCCAGGAAATGACCTCGGTTAATCTTCTCTCTGAGCAGGTCATGGAAAAGTTACAGAGGGCAATTGTAGTTTTGTGCCCAAAATGGTTTAACGTTTAAACTGTGTGCATAGTGGCTGTCAGTAAAAATGCTTGAAAAGAAGCTTGTATAATGCTCTTCCAGGTCAGAAGAAGAGGAGGATTGCTAACACCCAGTTGAATAGAGAGTCCAGCCGCTCCCACAGTGTGTTCGTCATCAAACTGGCTCAGGCTCCCCTGGATGCAGATGGAGAAAACATTCTCCAGGTCAGTCGAAGGTGTGGAGTGGGGTGATTCCAGTTCTGCTCCCAGAGCTGGTTGTAGTTCTGTAATGATTTATATTTGGATGCTTAAATTATGATAATATGCACCAATTATAAAATCAGATCCTTGTTTGTTTGATGTGACTGAGTTTTTGCGCTTGCGTTTCAGGATAAGAACCAGGTGACTGTGAGTCAGCTGTGTCTGGTGGACTTGGCAGGAAGTGAGCGCACCAGTAGGACGCGGGCAGAAGGCAGCCGTTTACGTGAAGCAGGTTCGTTACCGAGTAGCATGGTGTTGTTTTGCATATTGCTTAAGTTCGTGCGAGATTAAACAACTTCTTCTTTGCAGGTAACATTAATCAGTCCTTGATGACCCTACGGACGTGTATTGAGGTGCTTCGCGAGAACCAGATGTGTGGCACAAACAGGGTTCGTATTTCTTATCAGACTGAAGCAGAGAACACCGTCATTATGTTCACTGATGATCCATATAGTTAATGTAAATTCTCCCTCATAGATGGTCCCCTACAGAGACTCCAAAGTAACCCATCTGTTCAAGAACTACTTTGACGGAGAAGGAAAAGTTAGAATGGTTGTGTGTGTCAATCCCAAGGCTGATGACTATGAAGAAAGCTTGGTAAGTCCATCCTTCACTTTTTCGGAAGTTTGTGTATCTTCCATTTATTTTGATAAAAAATCTAAGTTATAATATTTAGACAACGACTCTCCTGTGCAATAATCTGGAGCCAAATGTGCTCTATTTGTACAGCTGGTAATGCGCTTTGCAGAGATGACCCAGGAGGTGGAAGTGGCTCGGCCCGTGGACAGGCCCATCTGCGGCTTCGCTGCAGGCCGGCGTCACAGGAACCAGGCCTTTCAAGAGGAACTGTCTCGCAAGTTGGACGAGCGTGGTGGTCCAGTAGACAGAGGTAATACTCACGCACAATATAGTGTAACTATACTAAATAAAGCCGAGTGGTTAATTGTTCTGCTTAACCAGAATACAAATAGTTCATCGATGGACTATGTTGTACTCGCACACAGAAAAGGGCTAGTCGGTCAGGATTTATGTGCACTCATGGTAAATTCTCTCTGTTCCCCAGACGTGCCCTCTATGAACCGTCTAGTGCACAGCTTCCCGCCCCTGCCCTCTTGTGAGCTGATCGACCCTCACGATGACATCACCCTGCCCAGGATGATCGAAGCTCTGGAGAAACGACAGAGGATTAGGCAGATGATGATTGAAGAGTACAACAAAGCAGGTGACTGCTGGCGTTTCAGTCCCGCCCTCACTTCTTCGGACATTTACCAGGTTAATTATACCGTTGGATTTGTTGTTTGGGCTCACATCTGTTCTCCTCCATACTATTTTAGCCAACATGATGAAGTCTATGCTTCAGGAGCTGGACAGCAACCTTGCTTCCAAAAACAATTTTATTCATGACCAAACTGGCAAACTGGGAGAGAAGGACAAAATCATCCAGAATCACAAGGCTGAGATCGATCGCTTGGAGAAGAAGACCAAGATGCAAGAATACAAGGTGAGAAACCGAAAGATCCCAAACTGCCTAAGGTTGTTGGTGTGTAGATAATGTTGCTTTAGTTTTTTTATGTCTGATATGGGTCCGTCTCAGATTGACATCCTGCAAAAAACCACCAATATCTACGAGGTGGACAAGCGTGCGCTGCAGCATGAGCTGGAAACCAGGGAACAGAGGCTGCAGAGGGAGCTCTCTGAGAAGAGACGTATGGAGCAGCACATGCACGGCGTGGTCACAGACACCCAGCTCAAGTGGGAGAAAGAATGTGTGAGTAGCGCTCCTTATTTAAGTAACAAAGGGGTGTAAACAGATTATCTGCCTTTTTGATCATAGGCTGTTAATATAGCAACGACGTGGGGGCTTTTTGCTAATCCTATAATGTTCTTTTGCCACCATAGATGCATTTCTGCTCTCACTTTGGCAGATTTGTCTATTTCAGTGTAGTTTCTGACAGGGCGATGGGTTTACCCAATGTCGTCTGGTGTTGATCGTAAGTCATTGCTAGCCACTGACAATAAAACTCCAGTCACTGGTGTTATCCTTTAACGTCGTGCTTCTTATTTGTGCAGGTGAGACGCGTTAATGCAAAGCAGCTGGAGATGCAAAACAAGCTCTGGGTGAAAGACGAGAAGCTGAAGCAACTCAAGGCCATTGTGACGGAGAGCAAGAGTTCGGGTCGTCCCGAGCCTCCGCCGCGTCAAACGCAGCCTCAGCGACCTTCCAGGGAGGAACGCGCCCCCGCGAAGAGATCAGCCTCACCCTCACCTGTGCCTGTACGTTGTGTCGGCATGCAGCTTCCTAGCCCTTCCTCCTATTTACCTTCTTTGCTAACATAAAGGCCGTTAGGTGGCATGAGAATTATCACTTTGTAACACGATTCTGTCCCTTCATAATTAACATTAACAGTACTATGATGCATAAACTAATACACAGACCCTGACCAGACTGAACTGATCATTAATTACCTAAATAGTATAGTTCCCTTGGAAATGCACCTTATTCTTCAAACCACTGTAACATTCATCTAATTTGATTTGATTGCTGTGTCTGTGTACTAACTATGTAACTGTGCAGTCTTTCCACTCTGCTCCACAGTGCTTTAATGATTCACTCCATGTCAGGGCAGAGCCAGGGTCACTACCAGCCAGTGCCTATAGAGTTCTGGAGGGCGAGACGAGGACATGGCCCTCCTCCCCCACCCTTAGCACCACTAGCACTCCGTCTGTGGCCTCCTGCATCAGTGTGTGGGAGCAGTGGGCAGCCCAGGACGGCAGCCAGGCTTGCGATTCCCCTAGTTCGACCACTAGATCCCCCATCCCGTCAAGCCCTGTAGCCAGACAGGTCAGGAGGAGAGGCATGTGCTGGGCTAAGCAGGAAGGGCCCCGGTCCCCCCCTCCCACCTTCGATGTAGACCTAGAGGAGAGAACCTACAGGGTCAGTGCTTTAGCTGCGAGGAGCATCACGAGGTAGAGCAGAGAGAAAACTGGTTTCCCCCTATCGTTCTCGTCATGACCCTTCTGATGATGGTGTTGTGTTTCTTCAGTCAGGTGGAGTAGTTGGGGTTGTTTTCCCCCGAGCTGAAATGTGAAAGTTTTCATAATAGTGTTTACTAACATATGTTGACCATATTTGATCATATATTTAACTTGTGCTTGTTTTTTTAGGGAGCAAGCACGGTGTCATTGCAGATCACTTTGTCAAGCTTTAATGTAATCATTGGACCTAAACGCTCAATTTTGTTTAGGCCACTAATGAGATGTCTCTCCACGCAGTAAAAACCAACAGTCACTCATTTCTCTTCCACTCTCGATCCGAGTAGACGACGACACCGGTGCGGCCGCTGCACCGCCGCTCCCGCTCTGCCGGCGGTGAGAAATGGGTGGACCACAAGCCCTCCTCCAGCGTGGACCTGGACACAGTCTTGCAGCCCCTCATCCCCAATTCTATCAAGGTGTCTGCCCCCAGTGAAAAGGTCCTGTCCAAGTGTGACAAGTATGTGCTAACGCATCAGGAGATTGCCTCCGACGGCGAGATCCAGACCAAACTTATCAAGGTAAATAAGCTGGAGCGGTGAAGGTATTTGACACAAATAGAAATACTTTAAACTCTGCACGCAGCAGCGCACGCTCAGCCTTTAGCACAGTTTAAAATTCTTTTACACTGGAAGTCTGTTGGAACGGTCTGCGGTGGACACACTACCTAATGCATCCTCTTCTTTTTACAGGGTGAGGTGATTAAAACCCGAGGAGGAGGACAAGCAGTCCAGTTCACTGACATAGAGACGCTGAGACAGGAGCACGCCGCAGGCCCAAGGTAGCTTTCCACAGCCAATCGTAAATTAGCTGCTGCTCAGCTCGATTGATAGGATGATGATGTTTAGGTGGTTCACTGTGTCACCACGCCTTTGTTTCTGTGAAGCCGCAAGAGGAGATCATCGGAAGGCAGCCCCGCCAAGAAGGGCGAGCATATGGATGGAGATTGGACAGATGTTGAGACGAGGGTGAGAAGATAACATGTACCATTGATTATAGTGATTATTCTCTATTAATAACGACTATCGCCCTACTATGGACCGTTTTAGAGACGATATGATGAGCATGTGCGTGCGTGTGGAAGCAGAGAGCTATAGCCCCGTAACTATCGGTCCAAAACTGTCCACGCTTCTTCGTGTAAGCGTCGTATGTTTGAGTAAAGTATATCTGTCACACTTGCAGGCATATTTACAGATTGTTGTTTTGTCTGAAAATTATTTTGAATCAGACATAATTCTGTAATTCTTCAGTGGAGATATAACAAGCTGGAGTAAAATGAAACTTTAATTTTAAGTTTAACTGCTTCATGTTAGAACAATGTAAAGTTACTACACTGGTTAGTAACTTCTAACTCATTATATAATGTATATCTGCTCACATATTTAGGTAACGCACCCACTCCGCCACCCTGCCCGTTTATTGTAGCGTTATCAGTGTAGCACATATTTCATCATGTTAGCTATTTATTTAACAAAGTAATCGGACGACAAAACACTTAAAGGTTTCTAATGGGCCCTAAACTTCACTGTTTTTTGGGTTTGGTTTATTCTTCCCAGTGCTCCATGGCTCTGGAGATGAGGGCTGGATCAAATATGGAACCTGGTTATGAGCATCACGGATATCCCAAGTAAGCGGTCCTTTATTCCGGGGTTATATCTGAGAAAAGCGTTTCGTCTTCTCTGGTAAAGCGTCGCTGGACGGTTTGATGTGAACTCTGTTGTGTGTTACAGGCGCAGAAAACCCTAAAGGAGGAACTGACCGCTGCTCCAGTCATCACTCCTTTCTCTCTTCACCTGGCTGTTGTGCAATAGTGGACTCTGAACTTTTTTTTTTATATTTATATCTACAATTAATATTTAAACATTTCCTTTGCTTTTATATTTGCAAGTGTCTGTGAGTGTATGTATATACATTGTTCACCAAAGCTGTCATTAAAATATTTTGTATCTCGATGTAACTATAAAAACAAGTGTTATGGATTCAGTCGAAGAGGAGGGGGAGATGCTTGTCGCCCTGTTGCTGAACATGGTCTTTTTGCACATTTGCGTGTAATGTAATCACATTTATTACTTGGCACATAAGGAGTCAGTGGAGATACCATGTTGTCGGTTGTGCCAATCTGCATAATGTTTGTCTATCTCTTGCTTGGTGGCATGTTGAGCTTCAAATTCAGATTTTGAATAACCAGTTATTTTGGAATTTCTTCGCTGATGTAGGAACTTTGCTTCTGGCCCTGACAGATCTGAGCACATCTGCCTTCACTGTACACGCACTCAGGAATAAAACTGCTTTGAAGCACCAGTTTGTTGTAATGTTTTATCCACTGAGAGAAGTTCACAGAATGCAAAACGTATCGTGCACAATGATACAAACTGTTAGTAGAATCGTCCCTGTTCACTAGGTGGCGGCAGAGGATTGCAGCTGTTGTGAGGCGTTTGGTGATTGACAGCGTTTTGTGGCGTCCCTCTTCCTGCACAATGTCACTATTTCTGTGGATGTGTTAGTATGTCATGAGATGACCGCCAAACAGAAACACGACATTTCTGCAGTGTTCATGTTAGCTCTATGTGATGAGCCTCATACAAACAAGTAATTTATGGCATCTTTAGAGTTGCGAAGGCACAAGTGGATGCAGAGTTGACCAAGCAGCCTACCACCAGATGAGCAGTGCTTAGCAATTAGCAGTTACTACATTCTCTCATAAGGAGAGATTACCCATTTATTCCAAACTGATGCTTGAACAGACAGATTTATTGAGCTGGAGTTAGAGCTCTGGGCTGTCCTGTGCCAAGAGTGTAGCAATATTCTTTGTCATATAAACAAAGTCTGCTTTCAATTACTTTGGTGAAATTGCTTTCCTGTGTTCATGGTTGATTAGATATTCATTATGTTAAACAAGACACTTTGTATATAAATCCATATTAAATTAGTCTGGCTGGCTGCCTCCGGGCCAAGTCAGCTGGGTTCCAGGCATTAAAAAGCCCAATTGTGTTTTAGTCTCCTGTGTTATGCACTTTGTTCTGAACTCACTTTGGCAGCTTGTTGATATTCTAGCATTTTTTTGTTTTGATGTTGGTCGGCCAAAGGAGAGAGAAGAACCATGTTGGTATTTGTGTTATTGCTACTCTTGGTTATCACAAAGAGGCAAATGGCAGTGTAGCCTACATTAATCATATTGTAAGTTATGGATTGAACAATGACAAATCGACCCACATGTCAAAACACTACACATACAGACAGGGGTCTGGGGAAGAAGGATGAAGTCTTCTCAAAAGCCTTTCGCTTGAAACATTTCCCGGCAAAACAAGAACTTACTGAAATGTCAGCGCCCAGGTTCACCATCTCATGTCAACTGAACAACATCAGCCCAGTGATCAGCAGCAGCTACTGGTACATTCATCCAAGCTTGAGTAGATAGTTGAAATCTCATCTACTACCAGTCTGGCTGAGTTTCAATTGGAAAGCACTGGAGAGTGACTAACATGGAGCCTCTTGGAGAGGGTCAAGAGCCCAGAGCAGCCAGCGGCCATTAAATTCACTCCTATGAGATATTGAGTGCTTTGCTTTTTGACTGGGCTCTGTTTGATGTGCAGCACCACACTATTATCCCCTCCTCCTCACACCCGGCCCTCCACAAGCTAGCAGCAGGAGCATTACAAAGATGTTATTATGAAACTCCTGTGGAATCCCTGATTAACATTACCTGTTGCAAGGAGACATTTGAGAGGAAAAAATGCTAAAGGCAAATCGTTATAAATTAATTAACCGTAAACTGAAACCGTACACATAGGCCCAGATTAAGCCTATACACAAGACTTAACGTCGATACCGTTCTTGGAGCTGTATTTTAAGAATGGCTCATTCTGCATTTGAGAGCTGTAAGCTTATGATTATGCATTATGCTTATCAGTGTTATTAAACTTGCTAGAGGGAATGCTGATGTTCTACTTGAACACACACAGTCAATTAGAGCATCTAGGTTTTTAAAAGAGCAAGCCTAATTGCAGTGTTTTATTGACTTTTTGGTTGAGTGACTCTGATAAAGAGGTGTTAAACTGTCTTTTGGCACGGTCCGGATGAAGTAATTTTCAAACCAAGCCCATGATACTGTATGTGTTATTCATAATTCAATGGCTCAAAATGACATTGTCCACTATTTTACACATGAGATGATCGTTTCCTCAAACCTAATCTGCTTAATGCGGTATTTTCTATATACATAACTAATCATTCTCACTGATCTGATTGATAAATGTCTCACTTGCCTTTTTGCATCCTTTAAACTAGATATACTGTTCTGGCAAATTTGACTTGAGCAGTATAGGTTCACGACCTCGTTCTGCTTATATCATTAACACACCATCCCAAATCAGGCTGTGAAAAGTGGGCATGGGTTTAAATAGGTGTGATGAAAGTGTAATCCTATCCAGAGGGATTCTATACTTGGCTGTGTGGGGCATCTGAGGTATGATGGGGTTTAAGTTCCCTCCAAAGCTGTATCATAACAACTGAATGGCTGCTGAATGGAGGGGCATGTTGTCGCGAGCTCTTCAATCACAGTCACAGCTGTCCTATAAACTGTAACCCATTACAAGGTTTTCTGCCTTCTTTTAGTGGCAGGGATAGCATACCCTGACAATGAAAGTCAATTAGTGGGAAACTAATACTGCATGAGGACAGCTCTGTGCATGGTCCTTACACTACATCTCAATATGTCAAGGCCATGACTGCCTGCCAGCCAAACGTGTCAGGCCAGAAAGATATGGGAATGCAGATGAGTGTTGACAGCCAGTCAATTGTCATTCAGCCCATCTCCCAGCCTCTCGGGACTCATCTGGCTTTTTGTGGTGCTTCTCTTCGCTGCATGCTCACCTCATGCTCCTCCGCCTTAATGCATACTAACATGCGTAGTGAAGGCATGAGGTGCTGCGTTGAATCTCAATGCAAGGTAAAGCCCCCCCTTCGCCCTCTGCTACTGGTGTGGTTGCAATGAGGAGATGGGTCAAAGAGTCACGAACACAGAGAGACTCCCTGAGGTAGAGTTTGGTTTTCAGCTGTTTAGAGCCACATTGGACGCGAATTGCTCTGACCCTTAAAGCGCATGTGGTTAGTGGTTCGGAACACCTCATCCCATCTGCTGCTTCCGCTGTCTCCTCCTGCTCTGCTCTCAGTCCTGTCCTCGCTGCTGTCACTTGGCGCTGTTGCATCAGGACTCTCTCTCTCTCTCTACGACTACATCTAATCAAAATCTGTATTCTTGCTGTATGCAGATGACGACTATTTTTAACAATGCCCGACGCAGCAGGTTGTCATTTTGTGCATAAGTTGTAACAAGGAATCCATTTGTCTCATGCTTGTTATTGTGGTTACGCATCAACATTGAGAGAGTTGACCTCTGACAAAGGCAATTCAAGCCATGAGTGATTTTTGCAGAAAATATTGGAAGTCATTGTTGTGTATGCTCATTATAGCCAAGTGGGCTGAATAGTGTTTTTTTTCTCCATGTCTTTGTTCTTGGCAGCAGCCTAAGTGCTTGCAGCTGTCAGTTGAGTGTATTCTCCTTGCCCAGTATATGTGGCTTGGCTGCACTTTAACTGGCTGTGTCCTTACTGTGGTGACAGTATGCCATGACTGATTTCCGTTGACTCACTTTCATTGTAACCACAATGTGTCCCTCACAGAAAAATTCAACTCCTTTTTTACAAGTGGTTGATCTCATCTAGTTAATGTTGTGGCATAACTGGGCTTTGCGTGCAGTTGGCTGATTATTTAAGCAGTGCTCCAAGCAGTTTGCTGATGAAATGAAGGGAGAGGAGATGCCAGAAATGATTGTACTGACAATTGTACGATACAGCATGATGTATGATGATTAAATGCTATTTGGATGTGGTGGAGAATGACTCACTTTCTCACATCACATGAATGTTCTCGCTTCAAGTACAAAGATTAGATGGGGTGTTAAAATACATCTCTTATTGACCTGCTAAACAGATATCTGTAAGCCCTTATTTGCGAGAGAAAGAAAGATAATGGTATTTCAAACCTTTGTCGCTTTCATGCAAATGACTCACACTGGAACCATCTTATCTGGACAATCATAGGTGGCATTTAGAGGAGGGTGAAATAGCATCACATGATTTTCATATCTGCATAAAGCTCAGTCAGGTCTCTACACACAAACACCCAGACACACGCAAACACAAAGACCTCTTTGAGCACGCACATCAACTGTTTATGTTAAAATAGTCTGCAACTCTGGTGTTCTTATCCAGCAGCTTGCACATTGTACTTTGTAAATGGTAGGCCATTACAAAAGCACATTAAGGAGTTGTAAATTTAATTCATAGGGTATGGCTAAGTTGCTAAGTTCATTCATGCTAATAAAACAACACCTTTTATCACACAAGGCCAGGTGTGAGTATAAAGGCTGAGATTACAATATCCATGTGCACAAATAAGATTAGAGCACTGGCGGTGACTGCTGTTGACAAGGTGAGTGGGAGGGTCACTCCAAAAAGCAAATCACTGCCAGTGCTCTAATCTTATTTGTGCACATGGATATTGAAATC
>OMOV01087735.1:0-11675 GCA_900312565.1 Beryx splendens | reverse complement strand
CAGCTATCTGAGTATGTCTGATAACACAAAAAGCAATGTATAGTCAAACCTCGTTTACCCGACACTCAGAGACACCTACGACAAAAGACCTGCTGACTCAACATGAGGAGGAGTAAACGTGACAATGGAAACACATCTTTAACTGTGTGTAACTGGAGGGTTTTTCTTGTTGGAATGTGCAACTACTGTACATTATTTGAAACGACAAATTAGAATGTGCACAGCTTTACTGCAAACAGGTACACACACACACACACAACATATTTCAAAGAAGGAGAAGTTTGCCCAACAAAATCCATTCTCCAGGGCAGTGGTTCTCAAACTTTTTCACGTCAAGGACCCCTAAAGTGACACAAATCAGACCACGGACCCCCATCTGATAAGATTTTGTCCCAGGGACCCCCATCTGATAAGATTTTTACTTTTAAATGTTTTTATTACAGAAAGTATATGAAACCCGTGACCAAAATAGCCATAAATTCTGTCATTGTGTTACTTATGTATGGAATTATAGTGAAAATAAATTATTCCCCTTTTTGCTGGGGACCCCCTGGAACCCCCTCAAGGACCCCTGGGGGTCCCCGGACCCCACTTTGAGAACCACTGCTCCAGGGGTTCCGATAAACAAGCTTGCAAGCTTACAAAGCATGTCTTTTATTGCTGGGTAGCAATGTACACAGTTAAAACTAACTAACTATAGAACGGTGAAATCTAGGACACAAGTTGGTCTACTTGTGAGAACTTGTGAGAGGACGAGGTCCAGACAACGGGGCCTTTATAGTGAAAATCAAGTTAAATATCAATCAGTCTCAACAGCTGATCAGTCTCAAGTTACACCCAAGCATGCAGTGTCTTGCCAATGCATCTCCTGTTTCAGCTCAGAAGATGCAGCTCTTAGTTGAACTGTTTTGGACGCCGTTTCTTAATTAATCAAACGTGTGAACTGCTTCTCTTCCATCAGCCCCCTACAGCATCAGACAGCCATCTTTAAAAGCCGTACTTCCAAATGAGAGGGCTCGTCGGGCTTACGCCAGAACAGCGGTTCTCAGAAGACGAGAAGAGGTTTCATACAGAGTGCTCATCATTTCTCTCCACGTGGTCCGGCTGCCCGTTTCCTAATCACCCTCTGAGGTGCGTCTGTAATAATGCCTGTCGACTGAAAGCGCTATTAAAAACCATTTACAATCCTGTATCGTGGCAGCGAGAGAGAGAGAGGCAGACAGTGACAGAGACAGACAGAGGAAGAGCAAAGGAGGGCGACTGGGTCCGCGGTTGGCATCAAGAAAACGGGTGTTAAAAGCTGTTGAAAGCCATGCCCTGACGCCGCTCGAGCCAACGTTAGGGAGACGCAAGAAATCATCACCCTGATATAAGAAACGGCCAGAGGTTAAAGCAGCAGTTCCAAAACATTTTTCCCACATTAGGTAAGGTTTTCCTTTTCCTAGGGTTGTCCTTGTCTACCTGCTGGTTTAGCATCTATTAAAGGGCTAAAGGATCTACAGATCTTACTCTGCGGTTTGTTGTTTTGCAAACATTTTTGGGGAAAATTGCCTGAATCCTGTGTAATTAAACAACAATGGTACTACATAATCATAGCTTGCTTACAGGTTTGATAGAAACTGACTAAAAACGTCATGTGCTTCCCATTATAGGAGGACTTTAAGGTAGCCAGTTAGATAAGCTAGTCCATGTGAATTCTCCCCGTAAGCCGCCAGTAAAAAAAAAGATGAGGCAGATCAAAAGCATGACTCTGGAGCCGTCTGCAATTGACACACATTCTACAGAAATACGTTTGATCCTTACAATTATATTTTATGCAGATCAATTCACCACTGCGTATCTATTGTGCTTCAAAATGGTACCCCATGTAATATGGGCTTTAAGCGAGTCAGACCCCTTATTATGACTTGTACCAGTTATTATGCTAGTTTAATATCCAAACCATGTCCAGCGGGACGGCCCACTTGCTACTGACCTTTATTTATTGTGAGTCCTGCTCTTCCAGCTAGCCAATAAAATATATTAGCACGAGGCAGCATCACTGTGGATCTGTGGCTCTAGCAGAGCAATCGATCAGAGAAAGCAGAGACTCAGGTGGATTGAGGTCACATACTGGTCAGAGCCAAACTGAATCCCCAGGGGGACGTCAGGACTTTGGCATGGCGCGTGTGTGTATGTGCATGTGTGTGAGGACCTTGGCTGTGCCCTTGTTGATGTAAGTAACACTGCAGCAGTCAAAGGGCTGAAATCCAAACCATGCCCTGAGGTGCCCCTGCCTGTGACGCCCTGTCCTGTGTGTGTGTGTGCGTGCGTGTGTGTGTGTGTGTGTGAGACATCTGACAAGCCCTTTTAATATTTAAACACCACTAATGGCCGCTCTCCTCTATATCCCTCTCTCTCTCGCTCTCTCTCTTTCAGTTTGTTTCTCACCATTTATCTCTCATGTACTCTGTCTCCCAGTCTGTTTTTGGTTTGCTCCTTTCTGTCTCTTCCATGTTTCACACGCTGTGCCTCCATCCCCATGCCGTTACCCCTCCTGTTTTCTTTCTCATGCTTCTTCCAGGGATTTCCAGGGAAGGCAAAACGGGTGATAGATACAGCAATAAGGAAAGCAAGAGTGAGAGACGGAAAGCTGGAAAGAGAACTGAAGTGGTGTGTATTGAGTCACAATTACACGCCTATTTCCCCCTATATCGAAATCACTAATCAATCTCAGAGACTCAGCTCCTCGAGGACCAGATTTGGAGCGCTATTCCAGTCTTTGTTCGATCGGCTATTTCTGCCTGGAACAAATATGGACCGGTTATCTAAGATGGTGCATCATCTGGCATTGGTCCTTAGGACTGGCTTTGTAGATACTAAAAAAAACAAAAAAAACACAAAATAAAATAAAAAGCCTGAGGTCAAAAAACTCTCCCTTGAAATTCCTGGATAAATTGTAGTCCCTGTCAAGGTGAGACTGCTACAGATGGAAGAAGTACTTTTTTCTTTATCAAGCTACTCTAGTTTTTTTCCCAGCTAACAGATAGGTCTGCTTTGTAAAGCGTCGTATGAATCAAAGCACTTGCCTTTTATCTCCCTGTTGCCAAGACATTGCTCTGTGAGATGGATTTCACTGAAAATATACAGCACATCTACTGTATATAAAAATACAGCCCTCGACTATTTCATCTAACCTTGCGTGTCTCATCTGTGCTCTCCCAGCAGTCGAGTGCAGTAGGTATATCCAGTGCTCTTACACTCTTACGCTCCACTGCATAATAACCAAGCACACCTATCTTTAAAATTGAATACTGGGTTTCGTGAACTGTTTAAGCTTGAGATACTGGAGGAAAAAAAAGTCCTTTCCTGGAACCCAAGTTCAAGAAATCACAATATCAATATTCATTGTCATCATTGTTGTCATAATTGTTGAATTGGCCCACAAAGGGTGGTTGCAAACAGTCAGAGGAGCTAAAACGTTCTTTTGGGCGGCTGTACACAGCAGCCAGAAGGGGCGGGGCGGGATCAGTGTAAGTATAGAGTCGAAGTGAAAAAAAATCACATAATGGTGTTCTATCAAATTATGGTCCAGAAAATGGAGGAAATGCTCCTTCAAAATGGGCTTTTATGTAACTGTATAACTGGTTTTGGCATTTTATTGACTTACAGGATATTATTAAAACCTTTTAGTTGTCAAATGAAAGAAAATCAAACAATAAATCACAATGCTGCAGTGTCAAGATTACTGCACTGGCATTGTGAATAATAACATGAACATATTGTGTTTCCAGGAACGTGACATCAGGAACTTTCTACCTCACAGTGTATCTATACCAGTTCACACCTATATCTCCTTCGCATTGAAGGGACAGCGTTCAGGTTACCGTTTCGTGTGAACAGTGGAATCTTAAAATATCATTCTCAGTAAGTCCTGAAAGAAGAAAAAACTCCCATCTCCATAAGAGAGGTGAGAAGCAGGAAGGAGTGGGTATTTCTCTTCCTGTGAGCTGCCCTGCATGTGAGATATGAGCGTACCTTTGGGCCACGTTGCACACTTCAAAGGAAGGATGTTCCACAGAGGAATAAGTCAGCCACAACAGCGGCACCAAACACTCTGAGGAGTGTGTGTGCATGTGTATATGTCTGTGTGTGTGTGTGTGTGTGTGTTCCCAGGCTAAAGCAGGACCGGGTTCAGCAGCGTTCTAAACAGCAATGGATCATATCACAGCTGCATCTCTACTGTGATTGCACAGTAGCACAGACAGCAGATGGCTACCATGTGCCACATACATCTGTATTGCTTACAGCATCTTATACTGCAGCAGCAACAATACCTGGAAAAAGCAGGAAAAGATCTGGTCTCACCATCAAAAAGAGATACAAAACCAATCCAGACGATGGTTCTTAACTGATGACGCTGACCCGGATATTAGCTTGACTGAATTAAAGGAATCAATTTGTGCAAGTGCCTTTGTTGCCTGGCAACATTACCTAAACGGATATTCTTTTTGGAACTATTGATTAAAGCCCTCAGTGATGTTTGAGTCAGAACTCGGAGACGGTCTCTCTCTGCAGTTGGTTAAATTCATAATTCTGGTTGAAATACAATCTTTTGTCTAATTTTAGTTTAAAGGATAAGGCTGGTGTTTTTTAATGCACTGCTTACCGTCAGCAAATCCTATGAAAAACATTGAAATACAGCTCACAAAGACCGTTTCAATTTTAAAAATCGCCAACTGTTACCACGAAAAGTCAGGCTGTTGTAGTTATTACCAAATCAAACTCAAATGGGAACAAATTCTTCATTACGCTGGGGACTATTTTCGGTGCTACGGAACTACTTTCCTGAGATCGCAAAGTGTTTACAGCCGGCTTATTAAGTTGTTTGAGGAAAAAGTCAGGTGGCCCGGTGCATCACGATGATGAAACACGCTGCCACGAGCAGCGGCACGGCTCTGTGACGTGTTTTTAATAGTTTATTTAATACAATGGAGTTCTATGGCTGCTGGGACATGAGGCTTCATTGGGCACCGGCTACATAGACGAGACTTGTTGGCAAAACAAAATCATTGCTGATTTTGTTATTTTCATAGGATTTGTTGATGGTAAGAAATGCATTAAAAAACACCAGCCTTCTCCTTGAATCTCCAGTGACGAGGCCATCTGTCATGGTGGTAAAGTAGACAGCTTGTGAGTTTGAGACTAGAAACAAGTTCACACCGCTTTAAAGTGGTAGTGCTTTCTAGCATGAATGACGCCTGTACATCTGTTCTGATCACAAGCAGGGCTGAAATTGATCATGAATCAAAAAAAACAAAAAAAAGATTACTTTTCAGGATCCTTCGGTAGATCGCACAGCTGCATACATTTCACACTGGCTTGAAATTTTCCCCTGAGCAGCACTCAAATTCTAAGATTCTTCTTAAAAACTAGGGTTCTTGTTAAAACTAGTGCAGAACTTAATTTTTGCTTAACTAGCTTTTTTTTTTGGCTAATGTAAAAAAAATCCTAGTTCAATACCATAAACAAGGTCATTTGATTTATTGTATATTGAATGGTGCATTAAACCTGAAATGTGCCACTACATCACCATTAAAAACTGGCTGAAAGTCCCTTGCTATACATATTTTGACCTATTGGCATGCATCATTTGATGACACTGGAAACTTTGGCATCTCTACTTTCGTTTATATTTCTTTTTAACCAGAGGGACTTACAATGAGTGTGCAGGGAGCGGTTCGGTGCCTTTCTAACGGACATATGGCTGTTGATGGGGTAATCGAACCCGTGACCTTTGTGACACGGTCTCTCTAACCACTAGACCATTTGAGCAGACCTGGCTTAGCCAGTCCACTTTGCTGGTGTAGGTGTATTTAAGTGGTATTTTATAGGTTTAAGTAAACAGGAGAGGAAAACATTTGAACTATCAGAACCCTTCCAGAGGCCTGATATGGAAGTTTCTTGATATTTTGATTGGCATTCAACACATTCCAGGGTTTCCATGGGCTGGTGATGCAGGGTGTGTGTGTTTGTGTGAACTGAAATGAGAGCAGTAGGTATGTGTGCATGTGAGAGGATGTGTGTGAGGCAAAGGCAAGTGTTGGAGCCAATATGGGTGCTTCTTGGTTTGTTTTTATTTGGGTATTAGTATGCCACGCCACAAGGGGGCAGTAATGGTTCTTACCACAAAATGATATAATATAGACTAACACAATTAAGTGACACAAAACAATAGGATTCTAAAATATTGCACAAGTACTAACACAGCTAAGGAAACTACATTCTGCAATCTACAACGGCAGCACGACAGAAGAAGCAAGCGACAGATTAACTAAAGGTGTGCGCATCAAGAACACATTTCAGTGTTTCATTCGCCACTGTGGCTATCGTAATTGGGCCAATTAGTCACTAAAAAGTGACTAACTACAAAAGTAAGACCCAATCTGGAGTCTTCAATAAAGGACATCGTTGGATTGTTTCAAATGGGTCAATTTGATATCACATCGGCAATCATTACATGGATGAACATCAATATCAAGACAGCAGAAAGAAGACATTGATACCGCTGGGTGTATCTTTTTCATTAACGCTACCTGAGGTTTGGAACAGTATTGGGCTGTATGAGTGAGATTGGACTTAAAAGACTGATGATAATGTTTGACTGTCGACTCGGTACGGGCCTTTTGTGTGTATTTTACGTGCTTAATTTTTTACGTGGAGGTGCAAGCCCACTTTCTAATTAAAATGGAATACCCTCATGAATCTGTTAAAGACAATGAACTCTCTAATATCAACGGGAGTCCCGAACCAGCCCGTAACGCTGAGGTTAAAGGAAAAAGGCCAACTAAATTGACTCCAAAGGGTTTGGAAATGTGTTTTGAAAATATTCAAAAAAAGAAAAGCAAGCCTGACTAAAACAAGTTGGGGAAAACAAACTGAGACTCGTACACAAACAAATGACAAAGCGTCTGAGGTAGAAAAGAGTTTGACATATTTCATGAGCATGTGTGATGACGCTGTTGAGAAGCACAAACAGTTGATTGATTTGCCACTTCCTGAAGATGAGATTCTGATGTTGATGTTAACCCAGAAGATAGCATTTCAAATATTTCAGTGAAACAAACAAAAACTAAGATTTCAATTACTAAATCACCTGCTTCAAGGACTTCCACAGCTTATTGTAAAGCTCAAGCAGAAAAAGGCTGCATTGCTTCAGCGTGCTGCTGCGCTGGAGGCTAAACATTCAGTGGAGATTGAGTAGGAAAACTTAAAAGGGAGAAAGGAGAGGTTACAGCCGGACACTGAACTAGTAGCTACCAATGCAATGATACAACTGTTGGAAGGAAGTGTTGCGTCTCGTTGTGCCAAAGGCGGGAGTGATGGCATGAACTCCTATCTTGCCAAATCTAAAAGCCAGCAACCTTTGACTGGCCCAAACGCTGAATTGAAAGAAACCCAGCCTACATCATTAGAGGCCCTGGAAAATCCTCTGCTTAAAAAAGGGAAATCAACTGTTCAACCTACAAATACAGTGTCACAGACACAGGATGTACGACCAAAGGAACTAAGATGAGCACGGGAGCAAAGCCAACATGAAAAAACAAATACTGACAGGTCTCACTGACATCAAGCTTATTCACTCTGAGCAGCTGATGTTGTATTTCATCCTCCCAATAGACCAACCTTGGAATCAAGAATCACAACAGACCAACATCAAAGAGGATTTCAAGATCAGAGGTGTAATGCTGATTTAAATTTGTTGTCTTCTCATGACAACACCAGCCAAAGCAACATCCACAGCTTACTAAAGAAGGAGAGTGAAATCACAACATTACTAGTTCAACAACAGGCTGCTGCCTTGTTACCACAGAGAGGTATCCCAGTGTTCAGTGGCAATATGGAACATGTATTAAAGCTTTTGAACACGCCATTGAAAGGAAAACTGACAACAGCCAGGACTGTCTATACTTCCTAGAGCAGTTCACTACAGGACAACCTGTAGCAGGACAACCTTTTCACAAGGAGCTTGTGAAAAGTTGCCAATACCTGAGTCCCAATCAAGGTTACCAAAGTGCCAGATCACTGTTAAAGGAACATTTTGGCAATGAAAGTGAAATAGCAACAGCCTACATGGAAAAGGCTTACACTTGGCCTACAATTAAGCCAGAAGATGTAAATGTTTTGCAGTCATATGCTTTCTTTTTAAGATGTTGTTCTGCTACGGAGGATATAACCAGTGGAAGAAATGAACACCACATCCAGCATGCGGCAAATAATGATGAAGTTGCCGTACAAACCTAGGGAACGATGGAGAACTGCAGCCTGTGAGCTGAAGGAGCAAAGAGGCTACAAAGGTATGTTTCCAGTCCTGGTTAACTCCATTGAAAAACAAGTTAAAACACTGTCAGATCCTCTATTTGGAGATATTCAGGACTCGAGAGTTGACACTGGCAAAAGGAGTTTAAAGGTCAAAAGTCAAAAGGAAGCAGTTTTGCTGCTGTAGCAGCTGTTAACACTGCTGTGGAACCAGAACAACCACCAGGAAGTCGTGTTTCACCTGGCAATTCCAAGGAATTCTGTTGAAGTTGAAGAAAAAGATGCACAAGGAGAAGATTGCCTTTCTTCAGCAAAGACTGTAAAGGACAGCTCATTTGCAATGTGTGCAATTCCAAGCACCCAAGCATTCTTCATAATCAGTTTAAAGAAAAGGAGAGCGAAACAGTTGAGCGACAGGAGGTGCCTGTGAGCAGCGCTCTCATATCTATGGAATCATGTGGTGGTACAGGGGCCGGAGAAGAGGATAGCTGTGTCCTTTCAGTTGTGCCTGCACAGGTGAAATCACAAAAGGGTGATAACATGGTGCAGACATACACATTGTTCGACCCAGGAAGTACAGCTACTTTTTGTTCTGATAATTTGTTGAAGCAGTTGAACTTGACGGAAACCCGGAGGGGAATATTACTTCGCAGAATGGGACAAAACAAAGTTGTGACTTGTAATGCATTTAAAGGATTAGAAGTATGCAAGCTTGATGGTGATCAATTTCTTCACCTCCCAGAAGTCATCACACAAAAGTCAATGCCCGTGTCTAAGAGCAATGCTCCTAAACAGGAAGAAGTACGGAAATGGCCACACTTGGACAAAATCCAAATCAAGGAAACTGACACAGACGTGGATCTGTTGATCGGTACCAACGCTCCGCATCCCATGGAACCTCTGGAGGTTATTAAATGGACCATATGCAGTACGGACCCAATGAAATGGGTCGTTTCTCGGCCTCTGAGAAGCGGAAATGACAACAGTGATACTGCTGCAGCAAACAGGATTTCTGTTGCCAAGACAGAGGAGCTCTTAGTGTCGCGGTATGATCAAGACTTAAACGAAAAGGCTACAGAGGAAAAACTTGAAATGTCGAGAGAGAACCTGAAATTCATGGAAATCACGGATAATTCAGTCAAACTTCAGGAAGGCCATTACAGTTTGGCTCTACCGTTCAGAAATGAGGATATCACAACGGCAACACTGCTGAGCAGCGTCTGCAGAAGTTAAAAAGAAAGTTCAAAAGAGACTCGAAATACCAGAAAGACCACACAGCTTTTTTTAAATGACGTTATCAACAAAGGATACACTAAGATCGTGCCACCACATCAATTACAGCATAATGACAGCAAGGTGTGGTACCTCAGCATGGTATGTACCATCCACAAAAGAAATCTTTGAGAGTAGTTTTTGACTGTGGAGCAGATTTTCAAGGCGTGTCGCTTAACAGCACAACTGCAAAGTCCAGATCTCACCAACGCTCTGCTTGGAGTTCTTTTACGACTCAGAGAAGAACATGTGGCCTTAATGGCGGATATACAAGCGATGTTCCACCAGGTCAGAGTGTCGGAGAAGGACATAGATCTTCTCAGGTTTTTGCGGCGGTCTGACGGAGACTGGACGAAGGACGCAGTAGAATATCGGATGCTAGTACATCTGTCTGGTGATGAGATGGCAGCTCATGTCTGTCCATACTGACTCATACATACAGACTCATACTGTCCAAGAAATTTTTTACGTGGATGATTGTTTGAAATCACCGCCATCAGAGGAAGAGGCAACGCAAATGATACAAGACCTGACTGCCGTGCTTCAAAGAGGAGGATTTCATCTGTCAAAATGGATCCCCAACAGTCGGACAGTGTTGACATCTATTCCAGAAGAGAACAGATCTAAGACAACAAGAGATCTAGACTCGGGTAGGGATGACTTGCCCCATGGAGCGAGCTCTTGGACTGTACCAGTGTGTGGAGTCTGACACATTTCAGTGGAATCACGCCCGTACACAAGACGCGGCGTCTCGTCTGCGATTAGTTCCATCTATGATCCCTTAGGCTTTTTATCTCCCTTCATTCTCCCACCTAAACAGCTGGGATGAAGAAATACCTCAGAGTTTCTCTCGCCAATGGCAAGAACGGACGGCAGATCTAAGAAAGATTTCAGAGCTCAAGGTTTAGCGATGCATCAAAGGCAAGCACTCTGGAAAGACAGAAAATGCAGAATTGCATCATTTTTCAGATGCAAGTGAACATGGTTATGGTACTGCATCTTACTTTAGACTGACTTTCGAAACAGGAGTACAAGTCTCATTTATGTTGGTAAAGTCAAGAGTTGCTCCAATGAAACGAGACTACTACTCCCAGACTTGAACTTGCGTCCGCTGTGCTGGCGGTTCCTGTTGATAAAATGCTGAAGAAGGAGCTTTCATTTCAGTTGGAGAAATCCGTTTTCTGGATGGACAGCATGACAGTACATCGTAAGTGAAACTACAAGGTTTCACACCTTTGTGGCAGCTCGAGTGGCTATAATAAGGGAAACGACAGACATCTCGTAGTGGAGATATGTCAATTCAAAGAACAACCCTGCTGATGATGCTTCCAGAGGACTGTCCTCAGACCGCTTTCTGATCGGATCAATGGTGCAGACTTTCTTCTGAAGGCAGAAGAGGAACGGCCAAAGCTCATCTTGGATCATAATCCAATTTCCAGCAATGACCCAGATGTCAAAAAGGATGTTTCTGTGAATGCCATTATACTGTGAATGATTCAAAGAATGCAACACAACAATTATTGAGCTACTTTTCAGATTGGAATCAACTAAGAATCTCAGTGGCTTGGTTCCTCAAGCTCAAAGATAATCTTCTAAAGCTTGCAAGACACTGAAGAGAAAGACAAGTCTGTTGATCAGTGATTCAAAGGTTTGATCAGGAAAGGTGGAAACAGACGTGACTAAGCTTAAAGTTGCACTCGGTGGTCAGTCAGTAACTGTAGAAGACGTTTCCAAAGCTGAGGCTGAAATTACTCGTTTTAGCCAGAGAGAAAGATTCCCAATGGAAGGTTCAAACCTGGAAAAAGGGTAAGCTGTAAAAGGTAACTGATATTTCCTGATTGGACCCAGTGTTAGAGGATGGCATGTTGAAAGTAGGAGGCAGACGGGGCGCTCGGGTAGTCGAGTGGTCTGTTCCCTCGCCTCCAACACGGGGGACCCGGGTTCGCGCCCCCGTGTTACCTCCGGCTTGGTCGAGCGTTCCAACAGACACAATTGGCCGTGTCTGAGGGGGGGAAGCCGGATAGGGGTTTATGTCCTGGTCGCTGCACTAGCGCCTCCTCTGGTCGGTCGGGGCGCCTGTTCGGAGGGGAGGGGAACGGGAGGGA
>OMOV01087731.1:0-12738 GCA_900312565.1 Beryx splendens | reverse complement strand
CTCTTCCGATCTCTTGCTGCAATTCAAGATCCTGCTGAGTCTGCTACACAAATGCTTGATTGGCAAAACATGAATGATGCCTGTAGCAGGTGTAAGCAATCTCCCACCAATCTTGTCCATATGTTTTGGTCTTGTTAACTGAATACTGAACTAATATATTTTAAACTACCATGTTGTCAGTACTGATATTGATCCCAGTCTGGTTACAGCCCTATCTGGAATTTGATCTGAATCCAATATGCCTGCTGCTATGCAGACACTGGCAGCTTATTCACCACTTTATTGGCTAGATGTCTTATTTTCCCCAAATAATGTCTCCTCCAATAAGCAAACGTTGTTTGTCTGTTTTAACCGTATTTACATATGTGCTTAGTCTTTACCTTTTTCTGGATGGATGGGTAAATGGCTGATATGATCCTGTTAAAATGATAAACATTTGCATTATCCAAATAAAGTCAAAAACTGGAAACTACTCACCAGCATCTCCTATACAGTATAAATGTTTGGTATTAAGGGAGAGAGGCAGAGCACAAGCTTTTCATTGCACTGAGAAGTACATTTGTATTTTGTTTTTTTCTAATGCACTTGACATTAAACTTGAACTTGTCAAAGCAGAGAAAGACAAGAGTGTGTTTTGACAATGTGTACTGGGGCTGGGCGTCATTGATCAAAAGCTAGTGCGGTTTCTTCAGTAATAAAAAGGAATATATTGTTGATTAGTGATGGTTTTCTGTGTCTATGCGCATTAGGTTTGGTATCCACCCAGTGGCTGGTCGTATGCCAGGCCAGTTGAACGTCCTCCTGGCCGAGGCCGGTGTTCCCTATGACGTAGTCCTGGAGATGGATGAGATCAATGAGGACTTCCCAGGTAAACTGGTGTTGACTATGACTCATACAGAGATCATAAAGTTTACAATATTCCCCTACTCCATGGCTGTCACTTCAGCTGGATGGTGGGGGATACTATTACTAAATCAGCATATGTGTAATAAATGCATCCCCTTTCATCTATGCTTGGACCGAATGTTGCTTGCGTATTGATGTTTAGACATGCCATGTATCAGGGCAACAGACTGTTTTCTTAGTAACCAGGCATGCACTCTGAGACACATGGTTCTGTTTATGACAGGGGGAGATAAGTGTGGTGCGGGGGAACCCAGTAACATTAGCAGGGACAGTTACAGCGCACTTTATCAGTGGTTTGTTGGGCTGTTCTTCATCTGCATTGCGTATAAAAGTTTGAATGTTTGTGTCTGTGACCCACAGAGACGGACCTGACATTGGTCATTGGCGCCAATGACACCGTGAATTCTGCAGCACAGGAAGACCCCAACTCCATAATTGCTGGCATGCCTGTCCTGGAGGTGTGGAAGTCCAAGCAGGTGGGTGTCTTTTGTTTTTTTCTTCAAATTATCAGCACTATACATTTTTGCTGTGTGATACAAAGAGTGACCATAAATTGCTCTTTTTGTCTTCTCTCCAGGTGATAGTGATGAAGCGTACCCTCGGCGTGGGCTACGCTGCAGTAGATAACCCCATTTTCTACAAGCCCAACACATCCATGTTGCTGGGGGATGCCAAGAAGACATGCGACAACCTGCAAGCCAAGATCAGAGAGGCCTACTACTAGTTAGCTTACCATCATGCATTTCTCTTCAAGACAAAGGCAGGTCGACAGGTACTGCCCAGTATGGGCATGCAGGATATATATATATATTTTCAACTTTAAAACCTGATAGAGAACAGATTTATTGGGTCTTCAACACATGTGATTGTAACGTAATGATGTATCAAAGGTGCCCAAGATTCATTAAGATGATTTCCTTGAAATTGGGGGATATAAATACAAATGCATGTACGAACTGATTTGTAAATAAAAACATATTTAAACATGGTCAATCTGAATTCCATTTCATATTATTGCATTTCGTATTTTAAATTTTTTAACTCCTAGGTAGCTGAAACTAGCTGTAACTGAATATTGGATAAAAGTGATAAGAACACACGGATTGGCAAAAAAACCATATGAGCTTATGCAAAAACAAAGAATTGGCTTCACTTAATTTAACATACAGATTAACTGCAATTTTCCAAAAGGCGCAACCTGTTATAATTTCAGAAATCAGACATTAGGTTTACAGAATGATCAAGACAGTACTGCGCCTCAGACAAACACGCACCCAGCTTAATTTCAGTCAGACACCTCAGATGTTTTGTGTGCAGCCGGTTTTGTTCAGTTCTTGGATTGCCACTTTGCCAGTCTTTGCTGCCGCTATAGAATTTTGATTTATGATTTTAGTCTGTTTCTTGTATTCACTTTATTAAAAACACACTCCATCCAGGTTTACACTTTGTAAATCATTTGAATTGTGATCAAGTGTCACAATATCCATTACAAAATAAAATATCACTCATTTAACAATAAAAGTGAACTGGACATGATCTGTCTCGGCAGATAAATCCACTCTTTAGCTGCAGTTCGTGACAGTTATTTGTAGCTGCTTACAGTCTTTCCTCACAGCATTCCTCAACATTTTCCAGCAGAAATCTTGGCTTTGGTGATGAGTGAGTGCAGGTAGGAGTAGAAGAAGAGAAGGTTATCATATTCTCCACTGTACTCCTGAGCCAGGCAATGCTTATGGTAGTCCTTTAGGAAGTAGTAAATAGCTTCAATAGTAGACAGGTAGGTGTCTGGCTTGCCCTTCTGATGGCGCCAGAAACATGTTTTCCTCATCTTCAGCTCCACCTGCAGCAAAGCTAGAGCACAACATGTGTCAGTCAGAGTGCACACTGGAACACTGGGTGAGGTAATGTTACACAGCGTTGTGGGTGAAATAAGTTTGCCCCTTATAATGACCAGCACTCAGAGCTCTTTGAAAGGCTGCATAAATGCAATCTCTCATAATTACCTTGCAGCCTCTCGTCTGTGATGATCCTGTTGGTCTGGTTCCATGTGCTGTCGATGAAGACCACCCTCTGGAGGGGATACACCCTTGACTCCGAGCCCTTAGCTTCATCTGGGGTCCTTGACCCCAGGTCTTCAGCAATGTGTGTGGCCCCCAGTGCTTCCTCGCTTCTCAGCCTCTTCGGGCAGGGCTCATCAGAGGAGTCATGTGATCTGCTGTCAGCCCTGTGGTGCAAAAACTGCATCATGTCTTGTATTGTGACTGACCCTGGACCAGGGAACACCAGCACCACCTGGACAGAGTAGAGTGACAACTTCGAGTCAGAGTGGAATAGTAACATACAAAATTAGACACTTCATATTTTCTAAAAGAAAATCTATGCTTGTGTAGTGTGGTAATTTATATATGCTCAAATTTATATGTAGTAAATACAAATTCAATATATTATGAGGAGAAAAATCAAGTTGAAAAAAACTGAAAAGATGGGACCGTTTCATGGAGTAATCAAATAAAAGAGATTAGAGAAGAAAAACACAAATGTTTCTCAGAATGTTTCTCGCTGTTTAGCTTAAAATATCAAGTAGTAGTTGAAGTTTGACCGGAAGATGAATAACAAGTAGCAGGAGTATGAAGACAAACACTTGAAAATACATTAGAAGGGTTATATGAAATCCATCATATCAGGATTCAGGACAAGAAGCAACTAACTTTGTCCCTTTCATATTCAGGTATGCAGGGGTAAGTGTATATGGTGACGTCACTGGGAGCGAGGATCTTGGCGTGGATTGCAGTGCTCTTGCCGTCTGTCTCATTGGGATGCTTGATGATGTCTATCTTCACAGGGAGCTACAGATACAGAAAGGAGTTTGCGGGGAAAAAATGTGCAAAGTTTCATGAATCATACATGAAAGACCTTTCCTCCATATAAAGACAGTACTATTACTGCTACTCCATCTGCAGGCCTCTCTTAAAAGGACAATCAAGTGAGTCTAACCTCTCACTGACCTTGACTGAGGGGATTTCTTGCTGGTTGACACCCACTAACGAGCAGCATGTGTAGCAGAAGAACATCCTTGATCCTCCACATTTAGAACACTTCAACCTGCCCTTCTGCTGTGCTTTCTCTAGCACCGCATGCGGCGCCAATTTGAGACGTTGGAGAGGCTGCTCGGCAAGATCACGGGTGTCCGATGGATCACTGGAGACTGTCGTTTTGTCAGGGCAACTGGGATGGAGACGCTGGTCTTGATCCAGGCCACTCATGTCGTGCTCTTAAAATGTTGACAGACTGATGCCGGAGGAACTTGTTCAACTATATGGGCCGGGCATTAACAGCTGAAGGGGAATGACACAACAAAAAATAAGGAAGAAAAATATTAGCAGACATAGCAGATATATTTATGTAGTGTGTATATGATGTATATGAAGAATGACATGTAATATGTATAGATGATGTATCTGACATGTATGTGAGGGCATGTTAAGCCCTTTGAGACATGCTTGTGATAAAGGGCTATATAAATAAACATGACTTGATACATCATAGTCCATGACCATTTAAATCTTTTCATAAGTGGGGGCAAGTGAAATAGTATGACAACCAGACAGCCAAGCTATGGGTTGTTTTTTTGTGCTACCCTTCTTAAAAACGGCAGTTTTTCTTTTTCAGACAGGTGACAGCACTGAGAAAGACAGGAAATATGGGGAAAGCTTGCAACAACACGGCATGAAACGAGATCCAAACCCATGTTATCGCGTGTATGTGGTTCCTGCATCAGCTCGGTAATGCATAGTGTTTAGTGAGGCTAACGTTACACCAGAGCTGACAGAGAGGACAGGAGAAAGGAAGCCCCCGTTTTACTAGCTTGTGTGAGTGAGAAAGCTAGTGATTGAATGTGTGAAGTAAACACGAATTACCAACATAAAGCCAGCATTTCGCATTTGCGAAGCTCAGTGCACACCATGCCATGACTTTCAAGCAGCTATAACGTAATGTATTTCTGTATCATTCTTTCTCTTCACTGCTTTAGCCCCATGTGACATATCCAGCATGTTCCCCTGTTAGCTAACGTTAGCTTGCAGTTTACGCACCACTACAACACTAATGTCGGCTAACAGCAGAAACAGAAGGTTAATATCCAAGACAGAAGAAACACTGACAACGTCGGCTCAGTGAGGTTAGCGCCAGGTAACACGTTTCCACCCGTTACTCACATAATGATCCCAGCAAGCTGCTGTTGTTAGCGACACCCTGTCAGCCGCAGAGCCAGAGAGCGCTGTGCGGTTCTTCTTCTACGCCGGAAGTACAGCTCCATATCATGGCAAGTGTTTTTTCCGTGGTTGGTTATCTGTTGCTTAGCAACACGTGTAAGCTTTGTGTGGTTACCTGTCACCAACGTCTTCTACGCTTCCACCACAGCTGCTGGTCAGCAAGAAACATGGCGGAGGCAGTTGATGATGAAGAGGACCTCATTGACAGTTATAAAAAATTTATCAAGCAACAAGGACTGGTATGCAAAATATGAATGTAGGACCGTGGGTTAACCCTGGCTTGAACTCTTCTTTTATTTGCTAGTTAGCTAGCGTTAGCGTGAACTTACATTAGCTGAGTTTTTAAGGAAAACAAACTGATGGCACTCCAACGTTAAGTTACATCTGTGTCGAGGTTAACGTTAGTTGCTGCAGGGTCAAATGGGGTTAAGTCCAGGGTTAGAGATAACACTGGGTTAGAGTTATGTGTGTCTAGTGCTGCCAAAAGCACCAAAGGACCGTTTTTTTTAACTCATATATTTTATAGGATTGTTTATTCGTGTTAAATATGTTGACATTTCAGTAGCTCGCTTCACTAGTTGTTCTGAGACTGTTACAAGAGAAGCAAACTACTGAAATTTGAATGTTATCTGAAATAAAAAAAACCAACAACTAATAAATTGGAAAGTGAGACCTGTAAAATGTAAATGCTGTAATTTAATAAATACAAATTCCTATGACATCTAACAAGCAAACAGACGGTACCATGATCGAATTTGGTCTTTCAAAACACTGAAAATAATTTTCACAAAAATAGAAATTAAAGGTTGTAAACAAGCCTTCAATTTCCCTCATGTGTACGAATTTATTCCTGTGGATTACTGTGCTCTTATACATTTTATTTATAAGTAAATGAAGATCTAAAAACATATATCCATAAAATATTCAACATAAAACCAACTTTAATTTGGCCCTCTCTTTGTGGACTGCCAGAAGAGACTCTGCTAATGTCTTATCCCACTTTTACAGCCCATGCAGCAGTTCCCCATCCACTATGTGAACACGCCACTGAGTACAGTGTTGCTGTTGCTTAGTGGAAGTTTATAAAGGATCTTTGAATTTGGATGAACCTGCTTTTTTCTATACTGAGAACAGAAACCCGCTGATGAAAGTCATGATGCGGTCACTTCCTGACCGTTTTGATTAAAAAACAGTTTGGCGTCAGTATAGTCTCAAGTTAAAAATGTCCATGTTTTCTGCTTCCAGAGTGACTGGCCCGTGACTGAGGGAAACCTAACAGAGCTGCCATCAGACTGTGTTGGTTGCAAATCGTCAGAAGAGATACTTGATTATTTGAGGATGAAAGTGCCTTTCCCAGAGGACACTACTCTCTCCATTTACACAAGTCTTGACGAGCTGCTGGTAAAGCTGAGAAAACACGTGTCCATATTGTCACAAGCACAAACCAAAAAGACAGAGCTTGACCCCGGAAAGTGTAAGTAAACTATTAGTGGTCCTGATGCTAATAAGGCAAACAGAAAATCATGCTAACTGCCTGTGAAATTGTGAATAATTTGAATATTGTTCATTCCATGTTTTAGTTGATGAACTGGTGGAAAAAGCCCGTAGAAAAATCAAAGAAGAGGTAGGTAAAAATCAGCCTGCTATTGCTACTCTTTATTTTTCTAAAACAATACATAATATAATATAATATAATAACATATAGGCTATTTGATGTAAGAGATGCTACATTACCAATATTGACTGCTTTATTTACAGGGCGAGAAAACAAACAAGCCACAGACATTACGTATTGAGGTCGGTGTGATGGCGAAACATATAATGGGAAATCAAAATTCACACATTATTGATTTAGACTGAAACCATTTTGACATTTTCGCCTATAGAACTGCAACTATCCAGGATGTGCTGAAGTAGAGAATAGTGACATTCCTGGGCATCCCAACCCTTTTCAACATTTGCAGAGAGTCTCAGAGGCCCAGCGCTTCCCTGTACGTACATGAGCCACTTACATTCATTTGTTGTGCAATCATTTTATAGGAGTAGGAAGTGACATTATTTTGTAACCTTCAGTTCAGTCAGACAAGACATTGACATACCGTATTCATTATTTTTCACTGTAGTATTGTAACTGACGTTAGAAAGGCCTGTTTGTTCACTAGTTGTCACTTGTTTGTGCTCGCAACTCAATATCCTGTTCTGAAGGATGTTGTGTTGCCTAAATGTAAAGATTTGCAGCAGTGATGTGTTTGGTGTCCTGTTTTCTTGTTACAGTGGATTTTTCTGGGACGCTCTGCATCCAATCATCCTAATCTGAGAACCAGGCGCCCATTAAAGTCCTGTTGTATTAACAAAGTCCAAGTTTCACAGATGACATTCCTCAAATATTGGCTCAACAAAACAAAAAAGGGTAATTTAGGGCAAACTGGTGTAAAATACTAATATGCAGTCATCTTGTTCAAAGCCAGATGTGTTTGGTGTGATGTGAAACAGACTTGTTATGTCAAATTTCAAAGATACCTGAGCTGTCACACTTTTTTTTATGAAACTGAGAATTGCATGCAGACTTGCACGGCAAACAGATGTGTATCGAATGAGACCTTTCAGTGTACGTGATATTGGATTCCAAACACGCCCATGAGGAATCTGCCGTATGTATACAGTGTGCCAGGATGCTTTGAGAGTCGTGGCAATGAAGGTCTTGCCTGTCCTCCCTGCAGGCTGGCTTCCTCAGGATCTGGAAAGCCTTCTTTATGTCTTCCCTCTCTGTGGCCATGTTTAAAGACACTTTCTGGTGGTTCTTCCTCCACAGGTTCAAGGTGATTCTGAACTCTAAAAAAAATATATGAATCTTTCAGATGTGTTGCTCTTGTTTTCATAGTCAGGGTTTATGACTGTGTTCTGCACTCTAATGCAGTCCACTGGCTCGGTGTTGCTGTACAGTTAACAAACAAAACATGTTTGGCATTAAATTGTCAGGTGGCTAAGCACAAACAGTTTGAAACTTGGCGATGGTTTTAGTCCCTAAGCTTTCGTTATGTAGCTAACTTCCTGCAGACATGGCACCTCTGAATTAGCCTAAACAATATCATCCATCCATCAGACTGTCAAATATGCACTGATTAAATATTTCTGCCTTATCGCATGACTGAAATTGATTTTCTCTCACTTTTCCATTGAGCCTAATATGGAGGAAGAGGAAAACAAACTGTTTGACCACATTTCAGGAGTGTTTGTTTCGCTGTTGAAGACGGTCCAGACGGATTTGAAAGACAACCTGTTAGAGGTACATTATTTTACTTTGTGTTCTGTGTTGTCACCAGCTCTGCAGACAGTCAGATGGCAAAATATCTGAAGTGTGTTCTTTCAGGTGTACCCAGACTGCTTGGCACAGGCGGTCTACGCAGCATTTTATGGAGCATTCCCTGAATCCAAGCGACTGGATGACGACTTCAAGAGATACCTAGCAGACCTAATCACCTTCTGGATCTCAGGTAACCACACACTAAGAGCGCATACTTGCATTGTCTCTCAGACAGACGGTGATTTCCATATTTGACATGTGTCAAGTGTGAGGTTATGAACAACTGCGTTGCGTGCTTTTCAGGTATGAAGCCCAAACTGTTTTCTTGGCAGAGTTGGAACTTGAGTTGGCTGGCTACAGCAGCAGCAGGAGAAGAGGAAAATGAGACGGAGTCTGCTCAAGGTGAGCCGTACTCACTGCACATTGGAAAACTGTGTGTTTGCGTGCAGGTATGCATCCATTTGTAGATGCAGGTGTACATGAGCGTGTATGTTTGTATGTGTGTGTGCGGGGGTAAACAGCGGGTGGGTTTTGGTGAACTGGATAAATTAATATGTGTTCTTTGAAGTTGCTGAATGTCAGATCAGTAGTATTCCTTGTTCAAATGGTTCACTGTCAAACTTCAAGTTTTTTTTATCTGGTAACTGGTGAATAACCCATAAACTTCTTCATCTTATTACTAGCTGCATTTAATACTAAATGCTTGCTGTATTTCTGTTAAACACGGTGATACAGTTATCTCTAAACTGTTAAAAAATTGTCTAGCAGACATTGTGTCACATGTGTTGAGCTCAAGGCCCGCGGGTTGGCCTGCAGCCAACTTTGATCCAAAATCTGGGTTGTCAATTCAGTGATCTGCCTAACTGCAGCTGCGGTTAGAGGGAATGCGATTACCATAAGAAGCACACTGTTGCATGCTGCGACACAGCCTTCACCCCCTCTAATCCACTTTCTGACACAACCTCATTCTCCTTTGCTCACTCGCAACCTAACACAAGGAAGGCTGATGCTAAAGGCAGACAATCTGATGTCAGGTTGGAGACGCGAGTGTTTCTTTATCAAGTGTAAAGAGACACATTTGTCTCATCTGACATGAACCCTTTCCGATTTTAAAGATGTGACATCCCACACAGAGGTTACATTACACTGGCTAAGCTGAGTAAAAGTGCTGCACCAGTTCTATGAGACAGAGAAGAAACTGACAGGACCAGCAAGGGCAGAGCCATGACCAAGTTTGAAGATAAAAGGTGCTTCTCTGCCACTAACTTTGCTTCTCTGCGTGACAGAATGGAGCGCGTCAATGCCATGAATATAAAACTGCAAAGAAAAGTGAGACGTGAACAGATGATTGAGTGTGTGCATGCACGATGCAACAAATGAGAGAGAGCCAAGCGAACTTTCCTCGCTTTACAATTCATCAGCACAGCATACACCACACACAAACTGAACACATTCACAGCAGAATTTAGCAGGAGACGTGCTGACTTTGAGGCGCAAAAGTCCAGTTTGAAATTACGACTCCATTTGCAGTTGATGTGGTGAGTATGCCAGAATACTGCCGTTTAGAACAGTGAATTACGGTGAGGACCTTCGCCCCTTTCATCCCAGATATGCCCTCTGCCCTCCATTTTCTCCATGGTGACGATCGACAAATCATGACCCCTTCTCAAACCTTTTCTCCATTCTGAATGTGGCATCAGTTCATGTCTTTCTGATGATAAATGAACTTGCATTAAAGTGCCAAATGGGCCATATGGCTAAATAACAGGTAGCTCTCCATGTTATATTTAGACCTGAGAGGCAGACTATGTGTTAGCTACCGTATATGGAAGCAGATATTTGGTCACCAAATGCTTCACAACCACTGATGTGTCATAATTTGGCATGTGAGGTAATTTATTTGTTGGGAGTCCAGTATGGTTTCTGAATTTAGTTGATTGGGCGTTAATGAGCCAGCAGTATCAGTTGTCCTTTTGGCTTCAGTTGGATGGTGCACTTAGCGGTCACTGAATGACCGATGATCTTTCAAGTCAGTGTTGTTCTAGGTGATTGCGTGATATGCTTGTTTTGTTCTTTTTATTTTACATACCTTAAACACAGCTAAAAAAATAAGTTCAACAAATATTGTTAAATATAGTTGGGGACGTCAGCTGTGGGTTTGCTTTGTTGTTGTTTTTTAATACAGGACTGATTATCTCTGCATGGTTTTAATTTGCCGTCAGGGAAAGTGTGAAATTGCCGTGAGTTGCTGGAGGTCTGGGTTTCCCATCCCTCTTTCACAACGATCTGGTGTTCTGGGGGTTCCGTGCTAAGGCTGCAAACACAGAATTCCCCAGGTTGCGTAACTGCAGATTTCCTCTGGGGGAAATGAAGGTTCATGGCCCCGAAATGTATCAAGTTCAGCTGCGTGGGCCCCCCTCGGGCCTCCCCTCTCTCTCCCGCTAGCCCCAGACCACCTCTCCACCTCCCACGTGACTCCCCACGCTCCCTCCCTGTTCATCTTCACTTCTCTTACTTCCTCGTCCTCCCCCCCGTCTCTTTGTCTCACTCCGTCTTCTCCTGCGACACTCGCTACACCTCGACATCCACAACCAGAATCAGACTTCCTCCAGCTTCCCTTTAGACTTTGCCCTTGTCTGCACATGCTGGTAGTAATATAGGACACATGTGGTCTTGTGTGTACATGCTTTCACACAAATGCAAATGCACTACTGCTGTTCCAAAGTGTTGCACCGAATAGTATAAATCGTACCTCACTTGACTTTTACAAGTGCAGGGTTTTGCCTCAAGTCATCGCTCATCCCTGGCGCTCCAGCAAGCTGTACAGTAGCTCTGCGGCTGCTTCTTTGAACCAAGGAAGCGTAGGGTAGAAGTGAAGAAAAGTAAACTACAATACTGCCTCCAACAGATTTTATTTTTGTTATATTGCACTTTTGTGGAGTACTTTAAAACCACAGAAGAGCACGGTAAATATTAAAGCGCTACCAGATAATACAGAGTTTTGGAGTAACCTGCACATTTGACCGGATTAGTGACTAAATCGGGTAAACAATCATCTAATTCTTAATAATACTTAATTTAGACAAGCTGTTTAGTGTTAAATAATCAAGTTGTCTCCACTCAATGACAAAATTATAAGCCAATATTTTTCATTATTAGCCTATAGGTCATTGCTGGCAAGAAAAACAGCTAATTTCAAAATAATTTGATAACTCTAATATACAGCAGATGAACAAAAGTGGTGGTGGGAACCTACATTTTTATAAAGGTTTGTATAAAAATAATTTGTGAGTATTTTATTAAAGAAAACGTGTCAGTCCTGGAACACCTTGTGAGCATAAATGAGGTTTCTGACATGCCTGCGACGTGTCTGTTTCCTTGGAAGTCTGTGGCTTCATGTCTGTGACAGTTGTTTCTCGCTCCCGTTGGCTGCAGCCGCTCTCCGTCCTGCTGGGAATACACAGCCTTGAGTCTGAAATGTGTTTACGTTTTGAGCATGTTACAAATTATCTGCTAAGACTAACTTTGCGTGACTTGGCAGAAGCCTTCACCTTGCTCAGATGTTGTTTGGGTCAAACGTATTTCAGGGGTTTGCTCTCTCAATTTGACTGTCTTTATCTGACAGGGGTTCTCCAAGCCAGATGTGAACCCAAGCAAAAGGTAAAGCTGTGTGTGTGAGTGTGTGTGTGTGTGTGCGTGAGTGTGTGCGTGTGAGTGTGTGTGTGTGTGTGTGTGTGCGTGCGTGTGTGCGTGTGAGTGTGTGTGTGTGTGTGTGTGTGTGTGAGTGTGTGTGTGTGCGTGTGTGCGTGTGAGTGTGTGTGTGTGCGTGCGTGTGTGTGTGTGTGCGTGCGGGGGTGTGTGTGTGAGTGTGGTGTGGCAGCCTGCCAGTACGTCTGCAGTACTGGGCTGCGCTATGACAGGACTCCAGTTTCACTCAGTACAATATATACTTATGAGGGAATTGTTACAATATTTGACCATGTTGACATATTTTTTATCTATCGCAGCATAAATTAATAGATTTATCATGGAATTGTGCAGTATTACCGTATCTCAACTGTCCTTATCAGATCGAATGATGCCATTCATGTATATCATGTGTCTAGGATTGTCCAAACTTTTCTTTGCAATGTGTGTTTAGTCTTTCCAGAGACGAGGTCAACAGATTTGATTATCTTGTCATTTAGTCATCTAAGCTGGGAAATGGACTGCTTAATATCTCCAGAGAAATCACAGTATAGTCAACGTTTGGACAGC
>OMOV01087730.1:0-10433 GCA_900312565.1 Beryx splendens | reverse complement strand
TGTTGTTGGTTTGTGTGTGTGTGTGTGTCTGTGTGTGTGTGTGTGTGTGTGTGTGTGTAAATGAATGTGAATCGGTGGGTGAAAATCAGCATGGTACTGTCAAAGTAAGCAATTCCAGTGAACCAGAGCCACTCATTAAAATATGGTTTTAATAGCTTTATAAGTTTGACAAGCCCTCCAAAAGTTAATTGAATGTTTGTCTGCTCACAATGTACTCATTAGAATAATGGGCATCTGAGTGATTTCTGAATACATTTATATGAAGCAATTTACACAGGCTTTTAGGAATGTTTTGGAAATTAGATAATAATAATAATAGGTTTTTCAGCATCATTTGAGAAATGGCGTATTGCCTGTGTTTGTCTCTGTGTCCACACTCACAACAAAACCCCTACTCAACTTTTTAACACCAAAGTTGGACAAAACAAACACATTTCAGCACAAGGCCTTCATTAGTGTTTCCACCTTCTGGCAATTCATAAAGCTTCAACAAATCTAGAGTGGCATGCTGCGCTGTACACCTCTGCATACACAGCTCTGTTTTCCCATGGCGTTGTGATACAATCAGATGGTACCGTTGTTGAGTGAGTGAGTGCGGCGCTCATTTGACGTGACAAACAGTTTTGTCTCTCGGTGTGGTTGCGTGCAGCTCTGCCCCTCATTCCAGCTGACCGTCTCAGAAAACACCACCGAGGTCTAAAAGTGCTGAAGCTATACTATGTTATACTATACTCACAGTACAGTCACGTGAATCTCAGAATACAGCATAGCTCCTAATTAATAAGTCTATTTCTGACAACCGCTCACAAAACAAAGCAAATGTTAAATCACACGGTATCAGGAGGGGGGAATCCCCTGAGATGTTGGCCTGGCATCGGATTTCATGGCATCGGCACGTCAAGAGGACGAGAGAAAAAGAGCTTTCTGTATATCCAGTGCAAACATTTATCATCAGAATAAACACAGAGCCAATTCTTCTCAGGATAGATATGTTCTCCCAGCGGAGCCAAATCACCGGTCCTCGGTCCATGTTGTATTGATGAGGTCAAGCAAGGACTCATTCTGCCATGTTGACACTGCAAATACCCTCTGAGACAACAGAGCGGTGAGGGATAACGCCGGAGCTTAGGCCGGCGATAATGTTATCAAGTCAGGAGGGGCAATCTGTAAATAACTAGAGAATTTAAATATAGACACACAGCTTAATGTGACAAAAAAAGTTTTATCGCGAAAAGCAGAATAGTGAACAATGACAGCACTATCAGGGTGTCGCAAAGTGTATTTTGAAAGAGTGCAAGATGAGAAAAGGCAGACAAAGAAAAGAGCAAAAGATGGGAATGGTAGAGAGAAAGATGGATGAAAATAGTTTCATTTGCTAAATGAAATCTGGTGGCATAAAATGACTTCTTCTGCTCCAGTGCAGTGAAATTTGCATCGCAGGTACAATCTTTCGCACTGGCATTTACACTCGATTTTTAGAGGTTTGCCACTGATTTGCCTCTTTGTATGGTCTCATTTTGTCTTTCGCCAAAATGCCAAATTAGCATATTTGAAATGACAGTCTCTTGAATAGTGCAGTTATTAGGGTTGTGTGTGTGTCAGCGTCCTGCTGCAGATATGTACCATCAGGTGAAGTGGAAGGGATTGTTTGTGTAACTCGGTATCTTAGTGAATTTGGTCGGATCTATTCTTAGAGCTGTCAATGGGTGGAGGATACCGTATACGCTGCATGCGGGCTATTTCCATATGTAAATCTATACAACATGACTGCTGGAAAACAGCAGCACCACAAAGTGAAACAAGGTCAAATGGGAACGAGCTCACTGTGCAGGCGGAGACATCTGTGGTCTCCGTTCCACAACGCCGCCAGTAGGGAGAGAGGGAAGAATCGAGCCACATTCTCTTACCTTTACTCTATTCTATTAGGTAGACCCAGAGTGATGGCGTACTGTATGAGGCAGAATTTGGTCTTTTATTGTTATTTTTAGAGGTCCAAGCACCGCATGTGCTGGAACCCTATTGTTTTTGCTTGGATTTCCTTCCACTTCTTTGCCTGCCATAAAACGATCTGGAGCTCAGAGACCCGTGAGTCCCAAGCCACCAGATAGAGTGGATAGGTTTCAAATCTCCTCCACTGCTCAGGGGAAAATAACAGCCAAACAAAAAAACAACAAAAAAACAAGCAACTTTATGTATTGGCAAATAACTCCTGAAATCATAGCCTGGAATCATTTTTATTCCTCGTATTTTTTTCCCGTAATTTCTTCACTCAACATGAATCCATTGCATAAACTGGATTCATTTCTAACTTGATAGTTTTCCTCCATTTTGAATTTTATGCAAACCTCTTCTTTGCTATTTCCCCTTCAAACTTGATCCAATCTAGATTACGGCTGTTACGCAGAAACTCCAGTGTTTGACTGTGACACACAAGTGAAGTTGACAGCAAAGATGTGCAAACAGAAAGCGAGGCATCATTTTTCTATGCCTAAAGCTAGTGCAACCAAACTAGTCCAAACCAAACCAAACCAGACCCAAAATTGTGTCAGACCACATATGACTGTGTGCCATCGCACTACCATGAAGCCAATAAGACTTTTTTTTTTATTACTCCTGCAAAGTTGGCTTGGTCTCCACCACATTTTACACACAGCGTATTTCAGCTGCCTACTAGACTAGTCCAGAGAATTTTGACACATGTGGCCATTTGGCTCCGACACACCGACAAGTTAAGAAGCACAGACCTAAACATTTAATGCTAGCGCAATCAAACGTCACATATATATTTACAGAGGGGTTCCAAAGTGTGTCAGATCACATTTGGTTGTGCAATCGCAATTGCAATACCTCAGGCATCTGTGTGTGTTTAGCCCATGGCCTTGGACCCAGCTGATGGCCGCTTGTGGCTGTTTATGACTTGAGTTTTTTGTCACATTCATCACAGCCTTTTATGTACAGTAACACAAACTTGTTCACAAATTTCATTACCTACATCGACAGCATATTTAGCGCTAAATTAATAATGCTGCTATTAAAAAATTAACTCGCCCTACTTTCCCCAGGAGGTACTGTTTTCATACAGTATTAGGTATTAATGCTGATGTAAAAATGCTCCTGAACAGCATTATTCATGATTATTGGAACTATTGCAGAAATCAATTTTAAATTTCAAAAACACATGTTCCCAGGGAAAGGAATAGACCCACAGGCCAAGTGGTGGAAAGTAAAATACCCCCCTTCCTTTTAACATTTATCACAGGATTTTGAGCCTGTGTAGTCGGTTAAACAGGGCAGAAGGTTTCCTCTCTTCTTCTTTGGCTTCATTCAGTCTCATTTGATGAAATCAGTATTTGGGACCTTTTTTCCAGGAAGTGTTTCAGATGAGAACTGACTAAGTGCAGGGTGTGCTCAGTTGAAACTACTAATGGTGTCTCAGTACTTTCGGTAATACGTTTCAGAGATCAGCACAAAAAGGGTATAGATTTTTTTGTTGCATCCACGCTGAAGGTAGTGTTTACTTTTAATAGCCCAGAAAGTCTGTGCTCTTGATGAAAGCAGCAGAGTCTTAAGAGGGAATGTTACCATTTAATGATGTTAGTGCCTCGTCGAAGAAAGTGTCATCTTTGTTATTTGCACCTTAACAATCTTTTCTTACACATTAGGTGCTGCCTCTGACAAATTACATACATAATGTCCCAGCGGAGCATATTGTCGTTGTCCCATGGGAACCTTGTATCTCCAAAATGTTAAGAAAAATATTCTTGTTTTCAGATTATATTGCACTCAACCCCTCAACCCCTCAACTCAAACTGTTTTTCCCCTTAATTCTCCCCTTAAGTAGCTTCAAAGTCAGTGAAAAAAACATTTTTCCATACTTTACGTCAATGTCACATACATATTCTGTATGTGACCTCATTTCTTTATGGCTGCACCATCACATCAAGTGGAGTCTAGATGTCTTGTGCATCATTTTATACACATTTCCATGTAATTCGGTATGACATATTTAGTATCTCTGGAAATCTTGGGATCTTGACTAGAATTTAAAAGAAAGTTCTGTGGGTTTGAACAAAGTTTGGCCGTGTGACATGCGTTTGTAATGATGCTCCCATCAGTGGGACTGAGAGGGTTGAAGAGGTTTGAAAATATGAAGAGAGTTACAAGGTTTTCACTTGGCAACAGTGACATGTAATATATCAGAGACAGAACATACCATCTACAAGATTGCTGCTTTAGAACAGCACCCTGCAATTTTCAAAGTGATTAGTTCGCTCTCCTTATCATACAGTGGAGTATACTTTCTTTGTTGAACTACATGCTGGTGAGGAGTAAGTCATGCACAGGCAGAAGCAACACCTGCGATGCAGCCTCACTCCTCCTAATGCATTCTCCCTTCTCCCATAGAGGCCACAGTTTCTTACAGTAAGAGAGTCTGTCATCTGTCATTAGTGTCTTACCATCTCGTGTAAAGTAGCGTCTCCTGATTCTGCGGGGAGAGACTCCAGGGGGTTACAGCTGGGCTGCTGTGTCCTCGTTCCTCTCTCAGACTGAAGTGTGTGACTCCTCAGCCTGCATTCAGTCACGCTGAACCTGGACGTCCTTATGCAGAGATGGGTCATGATGAGGAAAGACCCTCTTAGTGGGACGTCCACTCATGGCGTGACATGGAAAGGGGGAGACCTTTTGTTCTCTCAACAATGTCTCATAACCAGAGGGAATATGTGTTTTGTAGACACTAATTTGTGTTTCCCCTATTTTCTTTCTGGCCTTTCTCTGTTTGTCAGCGAATCTTTATTTACTGTATTGGATTCAGACAGAACATTTCCGAACTTGTTCCATTAAGATATTGTGTGCCTTCCATGTTATCTGGTGGCTAAAGGCTCTTAGTGTTTTCTGAGTGTTTTCGACTAGATAAAACTAATAGCAGGAGGTATATCTTCGCATCTTGTTGAGTCAGGATGGCCACAGGCATCCATTAAACATTGTCATGGCTGCATAGCGGCGAATAATTGAAACACAGTAACAGTGATGATGGCAGCAGCTGCACAGCCACTGCACAATGCAGCTAGTACTCATTCATCAGTGCCCAAAGGAGAGCTGGATACTGTGTAGTTAAAGGCTCCCCTGTAATTGCTCCACAAGGAGTGAGAATTAATTGCTTCTACATTGCTAGAGAGTATACTTTCTCTCTTACCATTAAACATTAAACAGCCTTCACACTCTGTGATGTAATGAGCAGTGTTGTTGTTATGTGGGCGTTGCATTGCCGGTTACTGACCTTAAAGGTGCCAACTCTCATAAATTCCCCAGTAAATCAACGCAGTGCCATTACGCCCCTGGAAGCTAGCGTATCCATGAGATTATGCTTCTGAAACTTGTTCTAACAGATTGCTGCATCCGTCCTGTACCTCTCCTCTTCTTGTTAGCATAAAGAATTAATTGCCTGGGATGAGATATTGATTAGAGGCTTGAGTCTCATAATGAAATGACTATTGACTTTTTTTTAGCTCCTTAAACTGCTCACCTTCTGTCTGTTTTGCCCTCCTTTTGCCGAAAACAAGGAATTCCTCACCGTGACCTTGGGGCTTTACTGTAATACGCGGCCACCAGTTGCTCTTTTTCAGCGGTAACATTCTGGCAGCTTTTCCTGCGTGCACCTCCCGAAGGAGCGGCAGTAATCTCACTTTATGTGTTAAGCTGCTGGTACTTCGCCGGGGCACTCTTTCAGTTTTGCTGTGTGGGCTTAGAAATAATCTCCCTCCTCAACCCAACGGCGGCCTGACTGCTCGTCCTGCCATTCCTCACAAGGAAATGTCACAGGCCAGCATAAATAAGACATGAGAATGGCTGTTGCTGCGTTGCCTCTGAGCCGGCCACCTCAGCTCCCCTTACCTTGCTTAAGAGGGCATGGTTACAAGCTTATCTGTATCCCCACTGGTACAATTAAGAGGAAGAAGGAGGAAGAAGAAAGAGGAGGAGAGAGATAGAGGGACAGAGAGAAACTGCAAGGCGGTTTGTCCTTATCTTAATAAAGAATGTCCCAGAGCTGTTTAAAAAGTGTGAGCGGTGGTCATTCCCGTCCTGATACTTCCTGCTCATCAGTATTCGTTGCATCATAAGGTAATGTCCACCACGACTCTGTGTTTGTCTTTATCAGCACAGCACCACTGTCCCCCAGCACGGTTGAGAGATCGGCTGTTTTACTGCATGGACGCTCTCTCCTCATTCACTTGTCCTTTTCACACTTGCCTGTCACATTGTTGAGGCTAAATGGGATCTTGGCAAGCACCAGATAGCACAGTTTTGATGCTAAACAAACCCTTTGTCTCACTGAATGACTGTTTGTTCCCGAACACTCTGTATGTGCACACATGCTGCAGTTCATTTAGTCCGAACAATAAAGTGCCATCGTGATCTGAACAGTACAATATGACAGAGACTATTTTTCTTTTCTTTTTTTTATATATACCCTGCTTCAGAATTTCATTACATCTTTTCATAGCACAGTGGGGTTAGACAGGAAAGAGCAGCGACTGAAAGCTGACAGCATAGCATGAGGTGTGATTTGAATCCATGCTGTAATAATACAGGCTTGTTTTTCAGGTAAGCATACTCATCCATTCAATAACCGAGGCACCGCAGTAATGATGTTTTCGAGAGTTAGATGGCAGTCTGAAAATCTGTCTGGCTGTGAAAAAGAAAACAAACTTCCAGTTTAGAAATAAAAAAAAAAGTCCAGCTCTCTCTTTTTGCTCAGCTAAAAGGCTTTATGTCGTGTCTCTTAAGTATAAAAAGAAAAATTCTCAAAACATGCTTTTCCAAGAACTGTTTACTCCATCAACGCCGCCTAGAGAATATTCAAATTTTTATTAGCAGAGTCCTTTCAAGCTTTGATTTTCAAGCCCTACTGAATGACCTTAAAGTACTGGAGAATTATGCAGAGGAAATAGCTTGGAGAGTAGCTAATGTTTATGCATAAATATTAATTTTTTGACACAGTGCAGTCATGGGCATGGTTCCTCTGCTGCTCTCCCCATGTGAGCGCCATACAGAGGACTGGGATGAACCCTGTCTGCTTCCTTACTGTGGCACATGGAAACTCTGGATTTCCCCTGACAGAGCGGCTCTTAGGAAGGAATGAGGATGATTCCCCCGACGTCTTTTTAAAGGCCATGCTCAAAATACCCCTGTCTTTTCCCCCCCGTCTGTGTGAGTGTGCCTGCACATGAATGTCTCTCTGTCTGCATGCTTGTGTTCCTTCATTTGTGTGTGTATGTGTGTGTATATGTGTGTGTGTGCAGGTGACTTGGTGTCCCGGGCCATGCACCACCTCCAGCCACTGCATGTGAAGAACCACAACAACGGGACGCCGATCCACCAGAAAGGCGGTGCACTCCACTGGGCGCCGGAGGCGATCTACACACTGTGCTACTTCATGCACTGCCCCCAGATGGAGTGGGAGAACCCCAACGTGGAGCCGTCCAAGGTCACCTTACAGACCGACAGGTGAGGAGCAGACACATGGATGTAACAGTGAAGAGGAACACCACTTCCTCAGCATCAACACAGACAAGGGAAAGACCAAATATAAACAAACGTTATGCGAAAAAGGTGCAGTTAAGCACCAACCCTTGCCAATTACATGTGAAAATCTTTGACAATTATTAAAACAAACTATCAAACGTTGTCACCACTATGCTGAGCTTTAAAAGGACATTAAGTCATTTATTTTTTATCAACCTATATGGGCAAACAAGGAATTGCAAAAACATTAACATGTCTCTGACACAGCTAACTGTGGCCTGTAACAGAAATATCAGTCACATTTTTACAATAGAAAAAGTAAGTAAGCTACCTAATTAAAGCAGATTTCCAACAGAAATTAGTCTAGTGAAGAGGTGATATGTCATGATGCACAATACTGTAATAATAATACTGTTCTGTCATTTGCTGTTTTGAGTTGAGAATGAAAATGTGTTGTGATGCCGGTTGCTTGCTTGTAGCAATCCTCCATTTTTGGGCAGTTGAAAATGCAAGGAGGGAGGGGCGGGGTTTCCCAAACAGTTTTTCAGGCTGTAAAGTATGTTTTTGCAAACCAGATATCTCAGCACCTGGCAAAGTGACCACTGAGTCATTGGTACTGATCAACAACAAACTCCCGCAGATAGATTATGGTGATTTTGTACTATTGGGACAGTAAAAATCTTATTTAATGCCCCTTTAATATTCACCAGGGCAACAAATACGCAGCACCGTAGTAAAGACATAGCGGAAATTCCCTTCCATAATCTCCAGTTCACACCTCTGAATCTGTCCGCTTCCTCGCCTCAGTAAATAACTTTTCTCGACTTGTCAGGCGCAGTAATCCCGTGGTAACGTCCCTTCTATAGGGAACGGCGGAGAGGATCCTGGTGTAACTGTACACCTCTCCACACTGTTCTTTTATTATATTTCTGGCTCTCCATGCTTACCCCACAACCCCTGAAATGGCACACCAGATGTTTTCCTATGGAAGGAAAGTATAGGTTTATATGAGTGTCAGCTTGTTGGGGAGAGTGAGGCCCTTCTGCTGACCTGAGAGCAGCGGGAAACGACCGTTGGAGCAGGCGTGCACACAGACACGTGCCCGGTCAGTAATGATAATTAGCATTGCTGACGTAGTGGGTCATTATCACCCGGCAGCTATAGAGCTGCGTTGGTGACTTATAAGTGAATGACATAAGGATTAGGCAATGTTTCCATGGTGCTAATTCCCCTGACCCTTCATAGTTTCTGGCCGCTGCGTAGTTTCCTCAAAATTCAGTATGCCAGAACACGGAACAGTCAACTGCAGCTCCATGTAAATTTACTTGTCAAACCCTCACATACTTTGCATATTCTGCTTATGAAACTATTTTTCTGCTGAGTTTATGAGCAATTTTTTTCTATATTTCATTATTGCTCATATTACACAGTATCCTAGTATTTATAACTGGAGCTGTTCAGTATTTCCTACGGTTTTGGTGGAACCCCCTGTCAGCTTGCGGCAGAGGTGGGAAACGAGGCTGACAGCTGAGGCTGAGCAGTCCTCCTGTGGGGCTCCAGACTTTATCGCCTGTAATGGAGCAACTTATCAGCTAATGTGTCTCCTAGGTGTCCAACTCACATCTGCTTTAGCTCTGCTCACCATAACAGAAGAGAGTCGCGTTTGTGCATATTTATTTAAGTCATATTGAAGCAAAATAAGGAAAAGCCCTGAGAAACCTGATGTCTCCACTTAATTACAATTCTTGAAAGAGGGTTGCGTAGAAACAGCAAGACCTTGAACTGCCCGTGAACCAGTGTCTCTGCTGGGGCTGTGAACTGAAGGAATGTATTGTCATTATACGTTTCATGCCTCTTGATGAGGTGTTGTGCGCCTCTTTAATAAAGCCTGTGCAACCGATAGCGTCACGTTAGCTGTAGGGCACGTTTCTCTTTTCCTTTGAAGAGAGGGGGAAAAAAGAAAGCAAGATTTACATTTGTCAGCTGATGAAACTCTGGAGTATTAAAAGAGCATGGATCCTCCCGTCAACTCAGAATAGCGCTGATGAGTGACTAATTAATGATGAGCGACAGATGTGGGCCGAGCGCATGTCAAGGACAGTCCAGGCATTAAGACATCCTTTGTGGAATGATGTATTGAGCAGTGAATCCCAGAGGAGCTCCTTCAAGTACACATTGCACAGATATTTGAGAGCTCATACAAAACACATGACCAGCTATGGAGGCTTAATGACCTGAGCTGTGCTGAAAAATGTTGTTTTTATTCATAAATAGGTGGAATACATCGTGGATTCATGTCTCGGTTGCTGATACTGAGCTTGTTTAAAACAGATAAAAACAGAATTTGCATTTGTTATTCCTATGATCTTGGATAGTTTAGATTTGCAAACATCAGAGTGCCTCTTGATGATGCACCAATTTTAGGTCTTTGATTCTAGCTTCTTAAGGGAGTTGCCCATGTTCTCAAATATTGGCTCAACTGGGTAAGATCATTGAAATAACATATGCAAATTCTGTATTAGGTGGATTTTCCTTGCTAGTGCTCTGGCACATGAAGCACTGTGGATGGGGTGAAGTTGAGTGTGTGGCTCTGTTGGTGAGAAGATGTGTCTCTGTCTCCCCCTGCAGGCCGTTCATGGTGCTGCCACCTCTGATGGAGTGGATCCGGGTGGCGGTGGCCCACACCGAACACAGACGCAGCTTCTCTGTGGACAGTGACGACGTTCGGCAGGCCGCCAGGCTGCTGCTGCCTGGAGTGGACTGTGAACCCCGCCAGCTCAAGTATGGCTCCAAGTGGCGCACTTGCCTTTAAGCTGCAGAGTGAATGCACCCAAGCACTTTGTGTGTACTGTGCACACAACAGATAGGCACAGACGCCAACAAACGCACGGCACACTTTTGAACACGCA
>OMOV01087722.1:0-10517 GCA_900312565.1 Beryx splendens | reverse complement strand
TTTCTCTGATAACTTAAGATCTAGACGGTGAAAACACTGAATAAAGCAGTTTCACGCTAAAACGGCAACCTAGCACATTTACCAGCCTGATCAGCCCCGGGAATCTAGATTAATTAACTGACGTTATCTTGTGTGGATAACGTCTGCTAATTCATCCAGACTCCCGGGGCTGATCTGGCTGGTAAATGTGCTAGGTTGCCGTTTGCAAATTACTTGATCAGCTAACGTTACGAAGCAATCAACGCCAGATCCATCTCATGTGTCACATCACTGTTTTCGCCGCTGCTCGTTCGCGCTGACCGAGTGTGAGCATGCACGCGAGCATGAGCAATGAGCAACAGGCTGCTGACTGCAGTTCCCCTAACGGCCACCGGTGTCAGTAATGCTTAGGAATTTCTGATTCTTACATATAGGGCCTTTAATAGTCCTACAGTGAAACTTACAGCAGCTTTCAGCCTGGCTCATCTCTGCCATCGCAGGCAGTTGAGTATGTCCACTGCCTCCCCCTTCTCCTATGAGAAAGATGATTAGCCGAATTAAAAAGTAATTGACAAGTGGTTTAACCAATTATATTTAGGGATACAATGGAGACTGGGTCCATCCACTTACTGCCAAAAAGAAAACCCACTCGCTAGCGAGCAGGTGAAAGTTTTGCGAGCAGGAGAGCAGTGATAGTAGTTGTGTGCTCGGGGATAACAGTCGTGCGCTCCTTCAGATTCTGCGCACTCAAAGCATGGTTTTGTCCTCGCAGGCTACAATATTGCTTGTGCAAGCAGGGATATTCTGCGTGCAAGTGCTGTGAAAGCGCTCGCAAAAATAATATGCATGCATGGCTGTTTGAGTTGCGGGCGCACAGCACCTCTACATCAGCGTGTGTGGATCTCATTTGCGCTAGCGGTTTTTGGCAGTGATATGCCTTCATACTGGTAATGCTTAGTATCAATTTTGTACTTGATGGGATAGCCCATTTAACTTCATTTCTGCATACCTTTAGTTTACCTGAGGTTGACTCAGACAAATAGTAAAAGTGTACCAAAGTATACTTCTAGGTAAACTGCAAGTACACACTTCTCTTACGTGGCTGCTCCATCAGGCACCTGAACAATGCAACATGGCTGCTCATCATTGCTGCGCAAATGGAGCATTCCTAATGGAGCTTTGGCATTATACTCATTAATTTTCTTTACCTGCTGCAAACAGAGCATTTGGATGTAGTATTAGCATTGGATTGGAGCTGCAGTATTTGTCTCTTGCATTGGATTGGAGGTACGTATTAGCCAGGGAGGGGCATAGGACATTTCTGTGCCTAGCCAGGCCTGACGCCTTAACCAGGCTTTTACAGTAGGAAGGAGTGAAGCACGCCGAGGTTTACCGCCATGCTGGGATCACCAGTTTAATGGAGGCTCGCCTGGGCCTGCGTTCAAACCCTGCATCTCTTGGCTCCCGTCCGGCAGCTGGGGTATACTGGGGAGCGTTCCCATGGAAAAGCTGTTAAACTGGCCACGGTAGCGAGGATGAGGAACAAGTTTCCATCAGGTTCTAACCAGCTATGGAGATTCACATATTGCACTGCTATAGCCCTGTAAATTGTGATGCAGCAGGCATTTAGTGGGCAGTTAGAATGTGGTCTACATTGTTTTGTTCTGTCTTTTTTTCCATTCCAGAGGCTACAGGTGTGTGTCATTGTCAAGTCTGTTTCCCCCTGATGTTTGAGCTGACCTATGAGGGGTCTGAGTAAGCTTGTTTTTGCATCGTCTCTGTGTTGCTATGCAAACTGACTTTTCCGTTGGCTGGGTTTTACCAGTCGTCCTTAAAGACAAGCCTGGTCCTGATTGTTCCGGATCGTACGGCGGAATCAAATTAGGGACTGGTAATGGCCATAAAGTCCATGTCTGAGGCATTATACTCAAGGGCGTGGGCCCGCCTCACATTTCCCATCCGCATTTCCTTTCGTCCCTGTTTCGGAGCGGGATTGTCAGCTTTTTTTCATTACCAGCTAATCTGGAGGATTTGTAACTAAAACAACAAACAGATAAAAAAAGACTGAAATCAATGGGAGAGAGTGATGTTCCACAAATCAAGTGCATGTTCATAATTGGCCAACTCATACATCATGCGCATTCTTCCATGAGTGGGCCCCATGCTTTGCAGTTGTTTATAAAGTGCAATACATAACAGCACTGTGATTCCAGGTACACCTTCTGCTCTGTTCTGTTCTTTTTTTAAGCTTTCTTTTACTTTTTTTTTTTAAGAGACGAGATACGAGAATCCCAGAGGGCTTAGCCACTTCAGAGTCTGTAACTAAACTCCCAATGTTCTCTGCATTCACTTGCTTTTCTTATAATAACTGTGGTTATAGGCACTTGACAGATGATCTTTATCACAATCTGGGAGCATTATAAACTACTTAAAGGAACACTTCGCCGATTTTAAGCCATATCTCTATCTATCCGAAATCGGGATATAGTGTGAAAAACAACAGTTTTTTTTTTAACGTTCTCTGTGTCTCTGGGCCGCAGCTTCAAAATCTGTTGCACTTCCGCAAACCAATGACATCACTGGTTCGCGGAAGTACAACAGATTTTGAAGCTGCACAGCTTGCATGGCTGTTACTCGAACTACAGATTGTGTCCACGGACAATCGGATCGAGAGCCATACGAGCCGGCAAAACTCCGCCGGGTGATCACCCAGCGGAGTTTCTGCTGGCAAATGAACGGGGAGCTCTCGGTGCAGGCAACATGGAGGGAAGGTAAACATTGTTCATTTGCATATACTACCGAGATTGTAATAATACAAAGCTGGTTGAAAATCGGCAAAGTGTTCCTTTAAATGTAGTAGCCACCATACACTGGCTTGCTAACTGTTGACTGTGGCTGTTGTTTGGTTAGATTATCCTCATTTACCCTCTCCAGTGGGGATATGAACACTGAATTATTGTTCACTTCAAATATAGATTGTTAAAAAGAGCCAGCAACCAGCTCCCAGACTCCTACTTGTGAAATATTGGAGGCACTTGTGTTATTTTTTTCTTCTCTAGCAGACCCCTAGGCTTTGAAATTAGATTGTGGCTTTTGTCTGGCACAGCGATCGCAGGTAGATATCAATCTTGTGTTTCTGAAAGTGTATGCCACAGCTCTGTGCTTGGCTTTTGATGTGTAAGATCAGCCCTGTAATGATTACCTCGTTGCTCAACACCTATCAATCAAGTTTTGGTTCTCGCATATTGTGACTTGCAGAATTCACTTGGAAATATGTAAATCCCTTAACCGATACGATCTCTGTTTACTTTGCTACAGCTGAGTCAGTATTTACCAATCTCTGCTCTGATTGCCCAGTTTACATGCCTTCCTAAAGGCATTACAGCACCAGCAATGTGCCAATGCTTATGCTGCAGTCACTCGCTGCATGTTCATTCTTCCAGATGCCTCCAAGACATTACACGTATCACTCAATAAGAGATTCACACAGTAACAGGGAGGGAGGACCCTTCTCAAAGCTTCATTGTTTATGGTTGGAAATTATTGAGTGAGATATTTATTTGACTTTGGATATTTGCCTTGGACATTTTGAAAGCTTAGTGTTAATTAACATTTCTGTAAATGTGTCAGAGTTAGACAAAAAGGCTAGTTTCCATCTGTAGTCCCTGGATTAAAAGCAAATATTATACAACACAATCAGAGGACAAGATGACATGTAGGCTAGTGTTGGTATCAGTCACAGCATAGCACTCAATAAGATAAGTCATAAGTATAACACAAAAGATGCACATTAGTGAAAAGCCACAGGACATTTACTAAGCACCCAGACCTAGTAGGAAACAGTATGTAAACAGTTAGCAAAGACATGGATAGACAAGTTAAAAGGCAGTGTTAACAGACTCAGATGGTAGGTGCTCACATAATAACCCCAATTACATACCTGACCTCTCCTTTATAAGCCACCTTTCTACATAGGTATTTACCCTAAGTAGCAAAAGGGACGGTAAAATTAGATCTTTGTTGGTAAATGCGGCTCCAGGTCTTATTAAAGATACATAAATCATAACCTGTTACAGGATAAACCAGTGGATATCAGTGGAGTAAGTTGTCATAATTTATTGCACTTCACAGAGTAATTACCCTAGATATCTATTGGCAGCAAAACTGATGCCTAATGTGTGTTCATATTGTGTGAAATGTTACTGAAGCACTCTGAGGGAAGTTCATTTGGATTCTGTTTCAATTTCCCACATATATTAGGAGAATTTACATAAAGGGTAAGACAAGACCGCGTCTGTGTTCCCTATTTTTGTTTCAGAATGACATTGAGCTATGCCACATATTAAAAAGACATTATCTTTTTCTATCCAAACACGCTCCTACTACGATACATTGTTTTTTCTTATTCCTTCACCTAGTTCACATCTGAACGCCGATTCCACCCGTACGTTCTGAGAATGTGTCTTTCTCTTCAATGAGATGTGGTCTTAATCTGTGGTGACCGCATGCGGTTTGATAAATTCTTTTTTGCATGTTCATCTGCTCCATGAGTCACAACGTTTTTTTGGGGGCATGACGACCTCATTCTAGGTTTAATAAAAAAAGAAACATCACTCTGCTGGCTTCAGAGTATGTTTACATTTTAGACATGTAGCTTACAGTCTCATCCAGTGAGTGAGTGCGCAGGTAAGGGTTTCAGTTGTCTTGCTCGAGGGCATTTTTCCAGGACGCACGGCTGTTACTGCGATTGAACTCGTGTCCTTTCCATGATTAGACGCTCGCTCTAACCACCGGGCCACCCTGCCGCCGTGCACCAACGTTATTAGGTTCTCCAGGGAAGTCATATACTTGCGGAACGGAAGGGAGACCTTTCAGCGGCCGGGCGAGTGGGCGGCTGTAAAAAGCGAGAGTCCTTCGCTTTACAAGACCTGAAGCTGCCCTCACATCTGGGAGGAGCTTTCCCCCAAATTATTGCCGTCATTTGTCACTACACTAGCAGCTGGCAGCGGGGCTGGGAAGTGGACGTTTGTTTCCTAAAACAGCGCAGCACCGGACGGCGGGGTCAAGCACCAGAGCGGTCAGGTTCCTTTGGCAATTCTGGTGACGCGGGTGACAGCGCTGCTCCTCTGTCACCCTGAGCTAATATTAGCTTACCTTACCTCACAGTTTAACTGGCCAGCGAGGGATGTTAGCTCTTTTCTTGAATTGAAGTTAGGTTCAGGGTCGTCTGTAGTGGTTAGACTGTCCTGTAACCAAAAGGTCACAGGTTTGATCCCTGCACCAGAACCATGTGTCCTGTCAAAGTGTCCCTTGAGCTCTCTTATTGCGCTAGATAACAAATACAGTAATTAAGTCTTTGGGGTGTCCTGGTAGCTCAGTTGCCTAAGGCGAATAAACCATAATAATAAATTTATAATATCTTTTTTTATATAGCACTTTTCTAAAAATGGTTTATAAAGTGTTTTACAGACCAGCATAAAATCAAACAAGACAGAACAGCAGCAATAAAACAACTGTAAATGGAAGCAATGACAACTGTAAGAACAGTATAAAAAAACCATTTAAAAATAAAATCAATAGTAAAAGCATGAGTCCTAGGTTCGAATCCAGCCTGGGACCTTTGTCACATGCCATCCCCGTCTTATCTATCATTACTGTCAACTATCCGAAAATAAAGGCAAAATGCCCCAAAAAAATTCTCTTTAAAAAAACCAAAACTAAGTCTTCAAAGTTCAGATAGTTGTTCCAGTGAAAATTCTTTCTTTTACAAAGTGTTACAGTTAATTTTGGAGTTACATAGCATGATTGTACTGCTGATCACTTGTTAAAACTGACTGAGAAACAGTCTGAGTAACGCTCAGACAGTTTGGCCCGCGTACAGAAACCCGATCTCCACAACCTCCGCTGCCGAGAAGCTGTACTATCTCGTAGCTTCTGCCTCGCAGCTACAAATGTCCCAATTAAGAAGTGAAAAAAAAGGATAATAAAAGAAATGAAAACATTAGGCCCTACATAAAATGTTATTTTTCTCAAAGGCCAAGGACAACTCATTTGGAAACGCAGGATGTTTTTTTGGCAGCTCTTTTAAAACTTATGTCAGCGCCGTCGCCTCAGTGATAATTTATGTTAAACATAGTGTTTACAATAGAGTTTCCATCTCAGAGGTCGATTCAGTCAAACATACGTTTAATGTTTTCAAGGTAAACATTTATGTGGAAGCACTTTTTGACTCAGGTTCAGTGGACTGATTGCTAAAATAATACACAGTGAGCTATAATTTGAGAACTCATCCTTGCTGTATTCATCACATTGTGCAGTCAGCCGTGGTCAGATCAGGTCATACAAGGAACTTAGAGTGAAGTAACATTGAGTACTGTGATTTTCTCGTATACAAGACAATACATTTACAATGTATTTTAGGCATTTTGCTGACAAGGTTACCTTGTGTGCACCTGAGTTCAAGAGCAGAATAAGCTTAAATTCCTAGATCACCAACATTACGAGAAAAGGAGTGTAAGCACACAAAATAAGGCCTGAGGAGAGTTGTGACCTTAGTTCACTTTTTTACCATGTTAGTGTCCCCTTCACCATATTGCAAAACATGAAAATTACTTTTAGGAAAGCGTGGAAAGTGACACATCAATTAGCGCCTGGATTCCTAGTAAAAGTACATGTCAATAACCACTTGAGTCGAGAGGAAATACTGCTGTCCTCATAAATATTCCCCATTGACAGGTTGGAGTCTGTGTTGTTTTAAAGTAGGCACATACTACTTGAGAGCACCATTTATTAACACACCGCTGCATAAAACTGTCAGGCCTCAAACAGTGCTTTCCAGAAGCTGGGAGATTAAGGCTCCACTTACATAATCAATCTATTTATCTTGTCTGTCAGGGATATGGCTGCAGTGAGCATATGTGTTTTTGTGGCTGGGGGTGTACATGTACTGAGTGTAGCAATGGCATGCATGTGTGTGTGTGCGTGCATCTGTGCTTTTATTCTTGTATTTCTATACTTATGAGGACCAACTGTCCTCACAACAACATAAAGATGAGGAAAAACTTCCAAAGTGAGGACATTTTGGGTGGCCCTCCTTTCTTTAAGTTGGTCTAGGACTTGGGTTTAGGGTTAAGGTTAGAATTAGGATCAGGTCAGGGTAAGGGTTAAGGTAAGATTTTAGGGATTGAATGTAGTTCTGAATGGTCCTGACAAGTATAGTAGTAAAAACGTGTGTGTGTGTGTCTGTGATTTTGTGCCTGCGGTGGGCGTGTACTGTGTGTATTTTTGTGTGGTCTGGCTGATACAGTCTGTTCTGGCAGAGTTTTTGTTTATATGGCAGCATGCCTTGTGTTTGCATGCCACTTTGCATGCTTAACATACACCTCTTAAGTGTTCACATCTATAAGTGGTTTCGTAAGAGTATTGTCATGTCTGAGTAGATCCGGTGTTTGTGCGTGTGCGCTGTTTATACGCATGAGGCCAGGGGAGCTTGTTCCAGCGCAAAGCCCCGTAAGCCTTAACCAAAGAGATCTTGTGTGGCCGTGGCAGCGAAGTGCTGTGTCAGCCGAGGTCCGCCAAACTGCTCTTGGCGGCCGGCCATGTTCTCCGAGGCTCCTGCTGCCTCTGCCGTGTTGTCTCCTGCCCTGCTGTATCCTCCCTGAGGGGATCCTCTCCTCTCCTCTCTTCTTCCTCTCTCTCTCTCTCTGACTGACAGACCCTCAGGCGGCTCATTTCTTAACATTCTGCAACATCATCATTGTTCAGTGTCAAAACTGCTCAAACACCACCAACCCCTCCCCGCAGATTGGAGTTTTAGTTATACAAACATTTCTCAGAGGCAGAGCTGCTCTTGAGGCAGAAATAATCTCATTGATTGAGATAAACCTCAATGGGTAGAGCTACTGAACCACAGTTCTTCTGGCAGTAACGCATGCCAATGAAAAGGCAAGAGGTAAAAGAGGAGGAAGCTAATATTAGGCTATGAAGCCTAGCACTCTGCTACTAACTTTACAAAAAATGCAATCTAGCAATAATTTATCTATGTTATCTAGCTAGCCTAACTGACCTTACAAGTTCAAACTAGCCACACTAGCCTATAGCTCTCTAGGTAAGATAGTTAGCTATCTGCTGACCTTCCAAGATCACAAATCCCATGGTCATGAATGAATGAAAAAACAAGTCAATGGCAGTCATATTTTCTATTTATATTTTGACCAGAGCTCCTTGCCATTCAAGTTTGCCAGTTAGCTAGTGGTTCTTTGGCTCCGCCCATTGAGGTTTAACTCAATCAATAAAAACGATAAACCGATAAAAGCATTAGAGTGAGTACAGAAGAAGATTTTGGAGAGTGTATGATTCAGTGGGCAGATGTATTATATCTGATGTAATACATACATAGATATATTGTATCTATCCTTTAGAAAATTAGGGGCCAAAATTAGTGTCCCATCCAAATACTGTCAATGTCATTGTCATTTAGCAGAAATTTTCCATCATTTTCACTCATTTGCAGTCGTTAGGTCAACTCTATGGACAGGGAACACTCAGCAAAGAAAAACAGCAAAAGTTTTGATCTGGCTTTGATGTGCTGGAACACTTGATGAGGAGAGGCTCTTGTGAGAGCGACCAAGGGTTAGAGGGAACACTGTTGGAGACCTGGGCTCATCCTGTGTGATCTGTTTGGAGAGTCATCTGAGGTAGACCATTTGTTCTGGGTGGGGATGTTGATTTGAACTAAATAAAGGGCTGGAAACCCAATAGGGGTGCCTTGAGTAGGAAGAAACACCCGAAAGGCGTCTGACTAGTGCAATTTGGCGCAGAATAAAAGGCCTGGTGTCATTAAAAGCGAGACTATTAGTTTAGATAATGTATTTTTGGACTGCTCTGCATAAACAGCAATCTGAAGAGCATTGTTAAAGAGGAAATTATCATTGCCAGAGTTTGGATTGATATCAGTGCATAGCGGGTGAAGGAGTTCACTGCACAGTTTGTCTCTATAATGATGTCCTTTAGCAGATGAACACATGTATCGTCGGTGCTTTGACTTGCCACAGAAATGTCATTTGTTGCAATTGTTGAAAGAGGCAGAAACAGATTGGCATCCATGAAACCAGCCCAAATGTGTGGTGTGTGGTGTGTGTGTGTGTGTGTGTGTGCGTGCGTGCGTGTGTGTGTGTGTGTGTGTGCGCGCGCGCGTGTGTGTGTGTGTTAGAATACAACGCTTGAACAGGTTTTAAAATAACTGAAAAAAGGAAAGAAGAAAGACACACTGTTCAGATGAAACAAACAAACCCCAAGGGACTTATAAAAACATCTCATGCCAAAAGAAAAAAAGAGTATAAAATTAAGATTGCACACATAGGCACAGAGAGACAGACATCTCCAAAACTCTTTATATTCATTTTAGGGGGAAATCACTTCTTAACGTTATCATTCACTATCTTCAAAATGTAGAGGACAGTGCATGTGTTATCGTTCTCTCAACCAAGTTCTTTAGTTACTTTAAGCAAGGAACATGGTAAGTGTTAGAGGAGAGAGTAAGTTCAAATGGTGGATATCTAATTTTGGAACAAATCTCTTCACATATTCTTCGAAGTGCGAGAGTGGAAATTCGATCACCATCGTTTTTCCACAAAAACAAAATCAAACAAATACAGAGGGGGGATCTGAGGGCATGGTGGCGTTCTTTTCAGCTGAGGAGTCGAGGCGTGAGTCAAACAGACCAATTAGACCGGAGAGCATCAAAACAAACTTTCTATTTCACCAGCTGATTCTGTTTAGCACTTTGTGGCGGGGAGTTGAAAGATAGGCTTGGATATAGGAAAAAGACCTTCTCTCCCAGTCGTAAAGAAGTAACTTCCTTCCTAGCGGTTTGTTTGTAGTCAGTTACTGGGTCTTAATTACCTTTAATTTTTCCTGGCCTTTTCCATTTCTTTTTTCTTTGAGAGGAGAATTTGTGAGGTGTGCTTAGCTCGCCTCAATAACCAAAAATTACCTAACAAAACTGCTGGGGATCGGGTAATTCAGACTACCTGAGCTGTAGATGTGGCCTTTAGGTAAGCGCTTAGGCACTCAGCTCCTGCTGTTTTTAAACTGAGTCAAAGTAATTCTGGTTATCTTTAATGAGGGTGCCACATTTTCCTGTTTGTAGGATAGACATCCTTATAAACTCTTCTGCGTCCATATTCCGAGAATTGTAATTTGGTAATTTTCCATACTCATTTGAGTGAACGGAAACAGCAACAATTTAGGCAACGAGGTAAGAATCTCTAAGGTGTTGCCTGCAGAACAGGGATCAGAAAATAAAAAGACAAAATCCCAGACATTGTTGTCAAAGAACATCGCAATGCATAGCAATGGCAGTTACGGTTATTGCTGTTCTACGTCATGAGACATCCTCATCCTCCACCAAACAATATTGCAATTTATTCACAACTCAAATTGAATGCTGGAAGGATGGATTATACGAGATGTAATCTCTGAATGAGAGAGAGAGAGAGAGAGAGAGAGAGAGAGAGAGAGAAAGAGAGAGATAGACA
>OMOV01087720.1:0-16907 GCA_900312565.1 Beryx splendens | reverse complement strand
ATTGATTAGTTTTACTGCCTCCGCCTCTGTTTTGTGTGCTCGTTCTTCTCTCTCGGGCAGTTTAGCCAGTCAGAGCCCTGAAGCCCTGCCCTGCTGTGATGTGATCGTGTTTATACCAAACAGCCCCCTGCTGCACTCAGACACAGAGCTGCAGAGAGAGAGCTGAGCGGCTCGCTGTGTCGCGTGTCCAAATTGCACCAAATCTGACACTGTACTTTCTCAGGTCCCCAGCAACACACCTGCCAAGTGTGAAGTCGATCGGACGAACGGTTCTCGAGATATGCGAAGGACACACAGACAGACATACAGAGATTCCTTGCTTTATAGAAGGCCGGCTACTCAACAGTGTATCTGCCAGCCACATCCCAGGAATCAGGGAAGAGGTTTTCTTAGCTAGCTTAGTTCTTTCACTCTGTTTCTGGGTATACCTCTGGGGGATCTGAGTGGGTGAGCTGTCAAAGCAATAAGAGTTACCAGATGAACTGACCCCAGTCCAACTCGAAAATAGACTCCTCAGGGATATTTCAGCCATTGTTCTGAGGTGCAATGGGAATGTGCTTCTGTATGATGTTTGTTGTCTTCAAATCACGAATAAAATGAAAATGAAGGCGAAAGAAAGAAGTAAAAACCCTTAGAGAAAAGTCACAAGTGAGGTAGAAACATATGACTTCAAGCCACATGTGCTTTTTGGACACACCTTGCGTTTCATACTCTATGTGAACAAGTGAAATTTCCCATTTGAAAGTGAAATTTTCACCAGTCTCTTTGCGTGTGAAAGTTTCACATGTGAAAGAAATATTGTCATATGTAACAACAGGTGAAAACCTATGAATTAAAATTTTCACATCTGAAGTAAAATCTGTCACATATCAGAATAAAATGAGAAAGAAATAACGTGTCATGTCCAAACAGCACATATGGTTTGAATTGGGTTTTCACGTCATATAATGTCCCCAGTCCATCATTATTTTGGTTCATATTTATTCCATACATTTCAGGTATTTTGCGTGAACATGCCAAGAAAAAATAAACATATTCTGTGTGAATAACAACTTGTTCATTATCCTACTTGATTTTGAAAGACGCCAATAACACAACAAGGAATGTTTATCCCATTGTCCAATATGGCTGCTGGACGGTCACATCCAATGAACAGCCAGTAAACGATCCAGAAATGTATCAGTCACCTACAGTAGGCATGAATCAACATTTTCTATGACGACGAGCTGAAGTGAAAAATCTCTTTTTCTGTCAGCTTGATATGCTGTAGATTTCTATCTATCTGGGGCATGAACCTGGGTCCAACTTTCTGGGTTTCCACATCATTGAAAATTGCTCGTTTTACTGCAGGCAGTCCATAGGCATTGACATCTGACTCTCATCATGCACTTGACATAAATGCCAGAGATGAAGCATCAACATGTCAACTCACTATTGACTGCCGTGCAGACATACACCGGCTGTTTCAGACGCACTTTCTGACAAAACTGCACCAAACATTTCATGAATTTCCCCTCTGAGCCCCGAACCTGCCCATCACATAGTTGGCGGGCATAAAATGCATCCATTTTCCAAGAGAAGTTTGTGTATCAACATTTGAGTAACGAATGAACCTACATTTACTGGCTCTTCTTGCATGAAAACATTTGATGAATGCTACACAGTGTGTACACATCAGTGGAATCGTTACATTCATCTTGACAGTATAGAGCTGGCTGTCACCATTGGCTCTCCCAATTTAAAAATGAACAGCTCTTCTACCTCTAAAGAGGCTTAAAATTCGTTCCACGTTAATCACCTTTCATCTGTTATGTTGCCAATAATGGATGACATTTGCTAAGCACTTAGTGGGAGATTTACTGGAGGTGGATATTAATCATTCCAGATGGGAGTCAAAGATCAGAGGCCATGCTCAATGATAAATACGATGGTAGAGGCTGCAGGACGGGGTCACAGGGTGAAAAATGAAGTGTCATAGCCAGGAATAGTGACACAGTGATAAGTGGCTTAAAGTCACAGTGAAATGACCAATGACATTCTCGCCTTTTTAGCTCATTCTCATTTTAACTATCATACCATACAGCTATGTGACATTTATGCCCCCCCAAAAAAGACACAAACATTATTACTTCCTGGATGGTGTACGTAAAAAGTCCAACCAATAAAATCATCAATTTGAATGATGCCTCCCCGCATTATGTCCCGCCCCAACATCCCACACCACATTTAGGAAGCAAGATGCTCTCAAAGTGCGGTTTCACTGCAACTTTAAAGGCGTTTGCCAAAAGGACAGTTTCAAATGAGAAGCTTATCCTGTATTTATTTATTTACTGGATGGCACTATATTGTCAGGACTTACGCATTTACTGTACATTTGCTGTAAAAGTTGAAAAGCACAAGACAGGCTCTTGAAAACAACCAGTCCGTGTACTGACTGATGCTCTGATGTGTGTGCCTGTATGTGAGAGAGAGGAACAGAGAGAGAAAATGAGGTGGAGATTATGCATATATCATGAACACAGTCACCAGCCTTAATCTTTAGCAGCTTACAATATTTTGAGCTTCCCACTGAGACGCACCAGGGTGCCGCCTTTCACATGTGCCAGATGAGCACAGGTGTCTTGCATGTCTGTTTGCTCATGACAGTTTTCACATTGTTCATTATCTCTCTCCCCAGGAATAACCCATTCATCACTTTACATTACATTAGAGCTCAAAACGACAAGTTAATCTTAACATATACTGTATGTCTTAATATAAGTCTTCTGCGTACAAACACTTACGATGTGTGTCAAAGGATAGTTTTGGGGAAATGGGTGCTGCTCTCATAGTGGCACTGAATGTTAAAGTTAAAGTTAAAACAGCTGAACATGTCATCGTTGTCCTATTTTTTGCAAATAACCCACTGCCTGGGTATAAGAGAGTAACATACTGACTATAATTGGAGAAATATGAAGATGATGTGCTTCAGGACATTATCATTCTGTAAAAAAAATGCCGCTATTCTTGATTTACTGAGCAATGCAACACAGCAACTGAATCACTTCAAGTACATTGTTTATGATATCGGGACACCATTTTCAGATAATTCTTAGTTTTACATTTCACCTTAGCGACAGATGTTTGAGGTTTACTGCTTCAGGACAATTTAATGTGTGGTAAGTTGTCAATCATAGAAAAATATATAAAACTGACTAACAAATGCTTTCCTGTATGGCGCTCTTTGCATTGTGCCATGTGGAAAAACCCACCAAGCAGGTTAAAATTTACACCACAATCATTTGAAAATGCTGTTTTACACAAGTCTGGCACCCAAAGGTTATCGGCTGAACATGCTGTTCCAGGTCCATTCATTGCTATATATCCATGCTATTTAATATTTACATTAGCCTCATACCCATGTGACAGAGAAGAGAGCTAGGCCAACTGCATGGCATGATTTTTTAAAAACTTCATACCATTTCATACTGTAAATAATGAGGTGGAAAACACAACTACACACATCAAATTATACTGATTTGGCTTTCATTGTTTAAGTTCAAGTTGCTTTTGAGCAAGTTGTACATTATCATCCACTTAGATGTGCATAGTATAAATACCCATCAAATGAATGCAGTATTGGAATAAATTAAAACATGAATCGATGTCATACAGTCCATGTGGAGGCTTTCAAACAACATGAGATTCCTCATGAGGACAAAGGCCATTTTAGTGGAGCTGCTTTTATGCCATATCTCCACTCTCTCTGCACCAGAGACATATGGTGGCAAATTACTCCAGTGCTGAAGCATCACTCACTCCTTTGCATAATACATATGAAGTCCCAGTCCAAATCAGCAGGCCATCACTGCATGCCCCATTGGAAGTGATGGTGAAGGCTTTTACACAAAGGCTATTTAGAGTTTATTTCTGAGATCTTTTTGTTAATGTCAAATTACTCTTTTTGTTAATGTCACTCATTTTGTGTTAGGCTATATTACACAGTTATCTTGCTATAACACTACTATTTGATCATTGTTCGATCCATATTGGGGCCACACATATAAACATTATATACTCATGATACTCTAAACTGTTTTGGATAAAGTTGTTCACCATATAGTATGCCGTGGTGGCTATACATGCAATACTGTTGTTTTGAGATACTTTATTGAGATTTATTCCACCTAACCGCTGTGATCATAGCCTACAACACTGTTTTTACTTTTCAAGTTATGGACCTAGAGAAATGTAATCTATCATCTGCAAGATAGATTCTCTCTGCCAAAAGGAATAGCAAAAATGGAATGCAAAAAATGGAAAAATGGTCATTTACCAAAGACATAATTTAGCCAGTGACAAACAGTGAATATCTCTTTCAGCTACTGTAGGTGGTGACAACTTGAGGGATGTCCAATTCATGTCTCTGTAAATCATCTGATGCTTTTTGTTTTGAAAGATTTGCTTGCAAATATCATTTCAACTTTGTTGCATTCAAAGTTTATGCAGCATTCAGAAATGAAGCATTTTCATGTTTCTGTCTCACCAACAGCACATCTGAAAAATCTGAACAGATGTTCGCTGCCATTTTAATGCATTAAATATTTCATTTTGACTAACTTAATTTGAACGCTATATTTTCCAAACGATTTAGTGGCTTCTAATAAAAGAAAAATTCCAAGAAACCTCCCAATAACTCTCCAACCAGATGAAAATATGCAAGACTGTCTCCAGTTTTGAAACAGACCTACATGTGAACAACATTACGAATTTGTATTGTCTTTTGGTGACGTGCCCCCCTCAAATGTTCCATTGCTTAACATTTTGGTTCAGCAGATTAACACCAAAGTAAACACTCTGGTGTTGCACAACCAGTGTCCTGTGTTCAATTAACACCAGTTTAAACACAATTCAGTTAAATGCCAACCGAACAGCATGTGTTCAGCTTCAAAACACATTAACACAACTATAATTTTTACCCCTAAGTGGCTATAACTACTTGGTGGCCATTTGCTTTTCTCAAGTCAAAAGTATATTTGACTGAAAGACAGCAGATCATGATGAGTGAAGAAGATGTACCAACATGAATAATGAATAAAGGCTTAAAAAAGGATTTAAAAAAGATAATAGAGTAATAGGGCAGTGATAAGCTGTAATGACTGCATTGCACCTTCAACTGTATTGTAAATACAATATCAGAATAATTGGCAAAAACATGTTCTATGATGTTTTAATAGAGTGCTTGTAAGCTTTATTTATTCAGAGGAGTTTGTCTGGAGAAAATTATCCTAAAAGTTTGCGTGCATGTTCAGAAAAGCCAGCTTCACATTCAAACAGCCACACATCTTCACACATGAGTTGCCCAATAACTCCACAGGCTTGTGCTGCTGGCCATAGCGCAGCTCCAATGGAGCAAATGGGGGTTAAATTATGCATTTTATATAGCAGGCTGACCACATTTTGGAAGGGAACATCGACATGACTTGCTTGCTTAGAGTGAAAGAGCCAAAAAGATAATAGTTAACCCCTGGAAAAAGGCAGAACTGGTGCCTATGATAGTCTGAGTTTAAGTTCCATGACTACAGAACTTTGTCCTTTTAGGCTCAAGCCACAGTCTGAAGAGAAAAAACGCAATATATAAAAGTTGACATAAAACAGATTTCTTTTCTTTTCCTGACAATGTTCACAAAAATGAAAACATAGAACAACAAATCATCTTGTGTTTAACTTCCAGACACACTGACATGTTTAAAAGGTGTTACAGAAAAGTGTTTAGTTTAGAGAGATGGTCACGCAGCTCTAATCGAAATTACAGTAAACCAGCAGACGGTGAAATGTGTCTTGGATAAAAATGGCCATCTCCTGCATTATGTCTCGGTAATCTAATCTTACTAGATGCAACTTTTGAGAGAGACTGCAGGGGGAAAAAAAGAAGGTTTGGCAAAGGCCCTGAGATCTGTTGAATGTGGAGTTTGTTTGAGGGGTGAGAAAATATGTCATTTCGGAGTCGTGGTTTAATCTAACGTAAGAGAGTGCGCACCAATGGGAGCCTTTTACGCTCCACCCTACCTGCCTCTTTCCGCCCCCCCCTCCTCCTTTCCATCCACATACTCACTACTGAACACGACCTGCTGCCTTCCACATCTGGAGCCGCTTCCCAACACGAGATCCTGCAACTTTTACATTTCACTCTGCGCAGAAATACTCAGGCGTTTGTGAAATATACTATCCGTCAGGGTGTATGTGGGTTTCTCTAAATAGTAAGTAGTGATTCTTAAAGCCAAGTTGGCGTCTCTCTTTTTTTCCTCTCTTAAAACTCTCCGGCTTTTTGGGCTACATCACCATGCGTAAACAGAGAAGGTTTGGGAGTTTCATACATTCAGCGGCGATCTAACTGCCAACGCTAGACTGCGTTATAGTTCAACGCGACTTCTGAAATTAACTTAAAAACGATATATAGATTGCCATTGCTGTGTTCGAATAAATAAAAAAAACAAAAACAAACTGTAACCAAGAAAGGAGATGTGCAGCAATGCGTTGATCAGTTGATCCACGCAAAAATAGACAAATACATAGAAGTTTGTGATTTTATGCTGTAGTTTGTGGCAAGAATGTTATTTGTTGTTGGATGTTGCTGTGACTAAACCCTGTCCGAGGCGCTGCTGGCTCACTGTCGCCTGCACGATAGCAGACTATTGCGCTGATGGTGACATGAGCCAGAGGGACTCCAATAGTGAATTTCAACAGCGACTGGTGATGGAGTGACACGTTTTGCTCTTATTTTGTCCAGCACTGACCTAACATATTGGACATAAGCGCCGACTCTGGGAGGGGAAGACTGGAATAAGCCATAAGGCGCACAGCTCCATACTGAAGTGTTTAAGTTAGTCTGAGGGGAAATTTAAAAGACCTAAAAATACAGCGTTGGTTTCTTCCCTACAAAGAATCATTTGAACTTCCCACCGCAGAGCGAGAGCGACATAAATAGTTCTGACATGTGGATGTAATTTCAGAAGAAGGGGGGAAAAAGAGACAGATGCAGAGAAATAAAGTGAGCAGAGGCTGAGACTGAACCTATAGTAGATTAGAGGAAGGAAAAAAATCGAGAGCCGATTATAGAGTTATGATTTTACAAGCCGCCATCAGCACCAAGAGGCCAGATGGAGTAATAAAACACAACTCGCCCCACTTTGAAGATAGTTAGGTCGCTTCAGTAATTTCATCTGCGCGTCAGTCTCTGTCTGTTTGAGCCTTAAGGACTGGGGGTCCCGGGAGAGCTGCCTCAGGTCAGGGATGGGATCCACTCTGCTGCTCCACAATTTGGACTTTCTCCTCATCTCGCTCCTCAGCAGTGTGTGCCTGGTAAGTCCTTTCATAAACATGCAAGTTGTTGTTGTGTAACCTGTGATTATGAAGTCGGCTGTGCAGCGTTGCCTCGTTTGACAGCATGTCAAACATAGAGAGCAGACCGAAGAGCAGCGATGGTATTGACAGCTATTGACACTTTCATAATGCTGCACAGCCAGAGACTGAAGGTGATCCCAGCATGTTTGCTCTCAGATTGAAGTCTACAGAAGGGGCTGACAGGGCTACAAACAGCAAACTGCTGTGGATAATAACAGACCTTAAGTAATAGTGATTACACTCTTGTTCCATTAAGTGCATCTACCCACAGCAACAATAACATGCTGTTTTGTGTGGAGCAATGCCTGGTAACCCAGTCGCTGTAATAGACAGGTCATTATGTTTACTGCAGATTGTTGTGTTGCTTCACAATACTCTCAGTTGCCTTCACAGCCCATCTTCATGTCAGAATGGGAGTATGCGTTTCATCCATTTGAAAAAACCTCCACGAACAATCCCAACTCAGCTTTAGTAATTTACTGTACATTTTGCGCCTCATTGTGATTCATAATTGCACTCTCAGATGTTGCCATAGCTGTACGCAGCAGGCCCGCTCCTCACACACTGACAGTGCAGGCAGAGCAGCCGTGCACCAAGTTGGTTCTGTATGTTTTGGCTGAGACTGTTGTGCATTCAACAGGCAGTTCGCCCAGGCTCTGAGGTACAGTGCATTTTCCCAGTGATGTGGTCCATCACTGTGCCGCGGTGGACCTCTAGGCTCATTGGTTTAGATGGCAGAGGAAAACAATTATAACATAGCTGTGTATTTATAGCTGATTCAACATTCAGTCGTTAAAGGCTGTGTCTGTGAATACTGTTTACCCGTTTTTTAAGTTTGATGTTTGGTTAGTGTTGCTCTCCACAAAAAAGTAACAGTTTTTTTCCATAGTATGACCAAAAGGGTCAGAGATCGCTCTGGATGCCAAACCTAGGAGTGGAACATCTGTGTCCCTGTTTGTAGAAAGGACATAAAGCTTTTGTATTTGACTTGAGGCATACAATTGCCAATCTACAGCACCCTGCTACTTATATAGGCCCAGCGTGTAAGTGTAGATCATCGGCTGGTATCATAAATACAAATGTTGTGAATGATGATGCTTGTACTTGTGGAGATGCCAGTGTTTTGTTGAGGTGAAATAGGCTGATACTTGAACAGACAAGGCTTCTCTCAGCTGTTTTACACCTCAGCAGACACGCTGTACTGACAACTCACTGACAAAACCAGCGCACTTCCTCATAGGAGCCTTTGTTCAGTGTGACCGGCTGCGTCACTTACCCAGTTATTGCATTTATTAAGCGGAAGCACTACTTTCAGGAACCTTGGTGAGCATCTAATTTCTCCCTCATGACTGTGTTTTTCTCCATGATGAATTGCATGTGTCTGGATCCCCAATGGAAGGACCTGAAGTAGTATCTGTGTCGCGTAGGCCTGCAATAGCCGCACTCATTATGTTACTGTAAGTCTGGACAGAATATGAATTGGAAGGATGTCATGTTTTGTGTTGCAGCAGGAGACAGTTTTGACTAGTTTGAAATGTGTTTCCACTTTCAGTTTGAGGGAAAATATCTGTTTTGTTGACTATTTTAGCCCAGTGCATGTTTGTGCCTTTAGGGCAAAAATGTGATGACTGACAGTGGTTTCTGGGTTAGGTAAAATACTTAAATCAGTGTGTTAAGAACACAATAGTTCACATTGCATTTCATAGTTGTAACCTTCAGTTTCATGAATAATGTGTGTCAAACCATATGCTGCAGTGACCTTATTACATGAACAGCACATGACCATTTCAGGCCTGACTGATGAGGGATTTTTGGGATCAGTGCTAATGTGCATAGCTGGGAACAAATTAAAAGCACATACTCCTCAGTTTAAGAATTCCTGTATCCTATTTCTTTCGCTGAGGACAGTTCAGTTGATGTTCATGAACATGATCGATCTTCTTCCAAAACTTGAAACCAGAGAATCACGATTCTAGTCTGCAGTGCATCAAGATATATGCTATAGGCCAGAAGTGTGCCATAAACAGTGAATGGAGGAGCAATCTGTAGACCTATCTGCTGTTTGTTTTCACTTCTGCCCTTCACATGAAGTGTATTTTATAATAGTTGATGATCGAAAAGAGTACTTACTGTTTATCCCCCCCCCAAAAAAAAATCACCTCCACCATTTATTCTCATTGGTACTATACAGTATGTTGTAACATCATCTCAGATTAGGGTACAGGATAATCTCTTCTCTGTCTGTGGTAATTAGAAATATCAGATACCTCTCACTAGTACATATGAGTTGTACTGGTGCATGTGTGAAATTGACTTTAATACTGAAACTCTGTACCCTTTAACTAATCCCCAACTAACTTCTGACATTTTATGTGTTTTTGTGTGTGTGTGTCGGTGACAGCGTGAAATAAATAACAAGCATCTCCTTCAAAAGCATTCCACAAATTTGTCTTCCACTGAGTGATTGAGACAAAGCTGCTGTCACTGGAGACTATCTGATTGCCTTATTTATCGTAAGCAACTGAGCCCAATAAGCCTCTGTATTCAGCTACCTAGTCTCATTGCTTGCTAGGTCAAAATAGGGAACTGCAATGAGTCATTATCTGTCAAGAACATTTACAAAGGAAGAGCTGCTTTCCAATTAAATACGCACCATTGACACATTTCCCCTGAAAGCTAGCGAAAAAATCCACCTAATCTTTACAAAATCATAGGTGATATGAATGTCTCATCTTACAATGGACTCTAATTTATTAGATATCTCAATGCCACTTGTATGCATGGGATCATCTCTGTTTAAGGAATCATGCATTTAAGATAATTTCTCCTCCTGCTCTGGATGATTTAATCCGACATAGATATGACAGGAAAGTTGCTGTTTTACCTTACCTGCATGCAAACAGGATTTCATCCCTTATTTACTTACTTAGTGCACACAGTTGAGATCTGGCCTTTACCCTGATTTCCTCTCTCATCAGGCCCAATTAGGATTTGGGAGAAACAACAAAGCAGTGCCAGGACTAATTGTCTCATCTTGGGATATGTTTCTGGTGTGTTAACTGTCTGTCATTTCTTCGCCAGGTTGTTAAATGAAAAACCCACTCTCAGATACTGTTATACTGTTAGATCTCATGAATTTGTGATGTCCAGGAGTTATTTGGTGATGAAGTGGTTTTTGGTGTACCCACTTTCCCTCAACCTGCCCCGTCTACTACACTACTATTTCTTCTACACTTAGTGATTTCCTACATTTCAGGTGGAGAAATTGGTCTTGCTGCCTTTTTTTTTTACAATGGATTTCTCCCTGTATGGTTGCTGAAAATTGGTACAACATAGTGAGTCTAAAAAACCTGTGCACAAAACCTGGCTTTTTAAAAAAAAAATCAAACTTCATTGTAGCTGCGCTGGAAATTTCTCAACATGACATCACGTCGTCTCGGTTTGGCCAATTATCTGCGGGAATAAGAAAAATACACCACCAAACAACAAAATCAACTCAGAAATGCAAGCTACAGGTGCAATAGGTTTTTTTAAAAGTTGTTTTCATTTGTCAAAGAATGGGGGAACATTTCTGCATTTCCCCCCTCCATGTTTCCTTTCAGTGACCTTTTAGCATTGTTAGCATTCTCCATTGAAACCAAGGGCACAGCTAGCTTCAAGCTACAGCTTTTTCAGGAACACAAAGTGACAAATGCAGGAACTTCTTCTCACATCATGAAAAGTGTCTGGGGAAGAAAAATAACATCTTAAGATTAAAAATGGGAAAGTATCCCTTTAAAAAAAAAGTAATTTAAAATCCCCATAGCCTCAATAGATGCTCATTTTCATACTGTTGCTGCAGTAGAAAGCATCCAAACATCAGCATACTGCTCATGCCACTTTAGCCTGAGGTAAAAGCTGGGTGCACATTGCACTTTAGAATAAGATGAAAGGACTGCATGACGTCAATCCTGGAGATCCATCCATCTTTATATGCCCACTTCTCCCTGTACAAGGTGTAGATGTGTGGTACAGCATATCAAGTAGTGTAGATTTGACAATGCCATGGTTTTTAAGTAGCTTTCAAGCTAAGGGTTAGAATAAAACTTGGAGAATCAATATCCCAGACGATTTCAAAGTTGCTAGAAAGAGGCTGGGAAGCTTGGAATAATGTGACAGTAACCGAACATCACCATTCACAGCCTACAGTGGAAAGTGAGGCTGTCTTTGATTTATCTTGCTGCTTCCTTACAACCTGATTTTAGGCCTATTTGTTTATAAGGAAATGTGAGCTCTTAAAACACACAAAACAGAGGCATGGCAGTAAACCACTGACTTAATAGTTTCTCCCACTGGTCTTTTGTTTGTGCTCTCCATGCAGAGTAAGAATTATCATAATTGTGATCAGTGGGCAGTTTGTCTTAGTCTGTAATTTTATGTGCTGCTGTTTCGCTGTATGATGATACTTGGCTTTTAGGGGCATTTCCATAGCTTGTAACATTCCCCTGAAGCGATGTTCAGCAAGCAATATACTGTGGTATTCAAGGACAAACCATGGCTATCGCTGTTAGCCTAGAAGCCCGATGTAAATGTTGTCAAGGATGACTGAGACAAGTTTCTTAGTGGAAGTTTTTAAAGTTATGTTCCAAGTTAATTATGGATGCTACTCTCACTAGGAACACCATGTAGTTCTTTGGCATTTGTCCACAACTGCACTCATTTCCAGAAAGAAACGTTACATTATCCAGTCACTGAAGCACACCAAAATACCATGCTTACACTGTTGGGAGAATTGGTATTGTGTAATTTTGTGTGTGATGGACTGCAAAGAAATGGAAATGAGTGGTAGGGTATAAAGCTGAAGGATTCGAGAGGGAGTGTTCAAGTACACAGATGGGATTTATACCCACCTTATTTACGATGTCATTTTTCCATCCAAATGAGAGAGTGTGGTTTTGTAATTTCGTTTTACAGCGTGCACTGTGGATTTAAGCATCATCGTCGAGGTGTAAACTCTGTATCAGCTGCTGTAGCAACATGGCTTACCTCGCTAGATTGTGAGAACGTCATTCACTGTCGTCACCGGTCGGTTAACATGTTTGTCTGAAGTTTCCTGGGATCAGCGTGAGGTTCAGGAGGGAAAACACCCTTCACACAACATGTCATTACACCCCTTAATATTTTAGAGCATGGTATGTGCTTAAGAAGTGTATTGAGGTAATTACAAACAAATTACAGACCGACAAAAATCAGATTTCTTGAATTTCCTCTCAGAAATGCATCCTTCTTTATCATTAATCAATGGTGGCCTTTTTCTGTAGTGACTGACACATTGCTCACTTTTGAGTGGGCCCATGAGTCAGTCTCATAACGTGTGTGTTAATAGGGGAGTCTTCAGTTTCATTGGCATGGTAAGGTTATACCATGGTTGTGTTTGACTCAGGAAAGGGCTTGTTTTCTTGACTTCCCATGACCCCCTCTTTTTTTTTTTTCAACTTTTCCACTTGAAGAATGCTAGAGTATGTGTAACTCAATGCCACTTTTACACCTCACTGAAAAAGTTACACTACGAACACAGATATTTTAATGATCTGCCTAAGCTGTAAGGGGTTCAGCAGGCTCTTTCGATAACAAGAGAAGCCTGTCATTTAGGCTGTATGCATGAAAGAGATACATGTTTCATCCGTTTTGGCATATATTAGTTGTTCATGCAATCTTCAGAAATCCATCTTGTGGTTTAATATATTCAAGATTTCTATTTTTTGTTTAGAATTTTACATTTTAAAGGACTTCATTATTTCTGAGCTGATTGCATCTGATTTATTAATTCTTTTCATTTGACTAATTTCTGCTGTTGCTGCTCTGCATCTTGCATCCTAAAAGCTTTATCTGTCACAGTTGGAGTAAGATGAGAGAGGACACAGTCTTTAATGAGGCCTAACACTGATTTAATGCACTGGATCTGATACTTTTGATCTTTTCTACAGACCTATAAATCTTGGATGTCGCTTTTTTTCTTTCATTTTGGCAAGATGACATGAATAGAGTGATTTTTCTGCAATCGGGCAGTTTCAGTTGAATACCTAGAGACATTCAGTATGACGACGGTTATCTGTGCAATTGTAAAGCCATCTGTCAAATTTCAGATTATCAAGCCACTGCTCTTCTGTCAATCTTTGATAACATTTACTGGCTTCTCTTCTCTTTGTGCGTTTTCCAATATCAACATTGTTTTCTGCAAATACAGGCCTCTTGAAATAGAAAGTCTACAAACTGGGCTGAGAAATTGTTTGACAGCAGAATACCTATATAGGTAACAATTGGACACAGTGATTGATTGCCAACACCAGGATGAGTTCTTGTCTTGTGGGGTCTTATTTTCTGCAGTTACTTACTCTATGGATAATGTGGCGCAGACTTCCCTGTGGACAGTTTTCCTGGAATCCCAGAGTGCCTCAGTTGCGTTGACTTGTGAAAATTCTCAGCCATGTAGCTGCCTTTCCCATTGAGGTTCAGGTTCTGCTGAGCCCTGCCCCCACTGTTGCACGAGGGATTGGGTTTCAAATAGACCCACGCTGCTCTTCCTATCCTAAATGTTTGTATTTGTAGACAGCACAGAGTCAATATCCTAAATTATCAAGGCTCGGATGAGTTGGCTTCCACAGATCTGATCCAGTTGTTTACGTGATTTGGATGCAGCTCAGTTTTTGGGCAGGACTATTCCCCCCGGCACATGGCTTATGGCTGAGAGAAGGCCGGATTTCTTAAAAGGACCTTTATTAGTTTCATTGCAAACCTCTGGGGCTTATGGGTTTGTAAGTATGCAGTTCACAGCTCCAGATTTTCCAGCAAAGAGTAAGAAATCCTCTCACTGCAGTACAGGGCAGATCTGAGCCAATTCAAATTCAGATAACGGTGCGAAGTTTGGCTGGATTGCTGCATTAGCTCCATGGCATTTAGCACTTGAGCCAATGAGAGCAGGGACTCTCTGCATGCTGTTGCAAAGTTATGGTTCAGCCATGCCTCAGCAGCTTAAGTCCTCCCTGTGAATACAGCTGCCTTCAGCAGGGAGGTAGTTGATATTTGCCACAAGCGTGATGTTGACAGTGTAATGAAGGGAAAATGTCCAATTTATGCCTCATGTTATCTGCTGGTGCTCCGGATTCATTCACAGACATGCAAGTCAGGTGGTTTGGAGTTGCTAAGTTGCCCATGGGTAAAAGAGTGATTGTCTATCAGTGTCTATCAGTGTCAGCCCTGTGATGGACCGGCGACCTTTCCAGGGTGTCTCCTTGCGATTTGCCCAATGTATGCTGGGATACACGCATCTCTTCTTCTTGACAATACATGGGTTAATGATGTGGTTATCCTGATTGTTCCAGGACTGTTGTGACTTCAGCCAGAGGCGCTGTGGGACTGGACAGCATCTGGACTTGTCTGTGTGTTTGTTTCTGTATCAAGTAGAGCGATTCAAAATGAGTCCTCTTCCTGTTTTGGTTGAGGCTCTGTCTTTGAGCTGTAGGTCAATCCTGCACATTTTGTGCCAAGTCGTACCGTGTGACAAATAAGATTAAACACATCGAGAACAACACATAGGATTAACCAATTTTCACACCGATGGTCTCAGTTTTCTACAGCCATTATACTGTGCTATCAAAATGAATTTGAGAATGATATATAGAGGTAAATATTCTACACATAGGGGCTTTAAGAAGCATTCTTCCTTTCAGTGAATTTGACTTCACTGATCTAGTTCGATTCATTTTTAAACTGACATCAGTCTCTTCTGTTCTCAGCTGTGTTCACCGCTCCCTTTAAATGAGATATGATCCTTTCAGCTCATTTACAAGCCACTATTTTAGTATTAAGTTTTAGTAGCCATTTTATTGGCTGCTTCAATGCAGTTCCAAAGGCAAGCTGGAACACTATTAGGAGGTTCTGGTTTATTTCTGCAAATAGTTTCACTGATGGTGTTCACACTGAACCAGACACCACTGGAAGACGCTTGAATGTGTTGTCCTTGATAGTTTTTCAAGAATAATGTACACCTTATGGTTTACTCCAAGGAATGGTAGGCTATATGGCACATATTGCTTTTCTTTGAATTAAAATAAGGCTGGTCAATCAAACAAATCAATTAATGATTGTGGGTGAAGACAGCAGCGGTTAAGTTTGGTTTCAGTTTATTCACACATTTTGAAGGCTTTTTCCCCCACATGTCCAAACTGTACTTCTGCAAACTATTTTTAAGCAATTTTTCAGGCTGTTTATATGCAGCATCAAATATCCCTGTATTCATGAAAAGAATGATCTGAATATAATGAGACTTTAACCGACTTCAGACACCAACAGTGAACAGGACAACGTGTTGGAATGCCTCAGTATCCCGGCTAAAATTGGTATATCCTAGCTATCAAATTTAGATTCATCAGGACACAGATGTATCCCAGCTACTATACATGCTGCTTGCATGCTCTTAAATTAGATACGAGTGTCTCAGATGAGAATATAAATGTGAATTCAATATAATTGATATCAGTGATAACTAAGCATTTTAAGTGTCTGGGTGTTTAGGTGTTGGGAGCTACAAGGTAAGTTAGCTTCAATTTACCGTGTCTGCTGAGGCATTAGATGTGTTGCTGTCTTGGGTGAAAAACTCAGTGTGTGATTATTTTATGTGCCAAGGGCATTGGATGAATTCTCTTTCAAATCACCACCGCTCGAGATGGCAATTACATAAATTCTTACAATACTGAATATGTACAGAGGTCTTTGTCCTCTTTCCGTCATTGTAAATAAGAATTTGTTCTTAATTGACCTGCCTGGATAAATAAAGGTTAAATAACTAAATAAAAAAAAGTATAGAATTTAATTTGCATTAGTACCCTAGTAATTGAATTGCCTGTTTGTGCGACAGAATCGAACAGAAAGCAAATTCACTCACACTGTGTTGCTATGTGGTTATTTACACTGCACGTAAATGTGTTATCAACTTGTCCAGTCCTACAGGCATATCCATGCACACTGTTGCCTTTTGATATAGACTCTGCTTTTTCCCCATGAATTCCAGTCATTTTCGGTGAAATAAAAACACGGTTCAAAGACCTCAGCACCAGCGACCTTGTAGTAAGTGGAAAGTGGAAAGCCCATGCTGACAGGCCAGTTACAGACCTCTCACTTGCAATACACCATGCACACACTTCAGCCCATGTGCGCAAGCAGGTTTTTTCCCTCTCACTAATCAGTTTGGCAGTGGTTTTCAAAGTAGATGCTGCCAATTTGTATTCTATTTTTCCTCCATCACTCTTCATCCTCAACCCTGTACATTAACATTTAGATTTCAGGCTATTAAACCCTGTGAAGAGCAGGGAATCTTGTATTTGAACGCATTTGATGACTTGCCATGTGATGTATATTTCTGCGGTTAATCCATTAATGGCTCTGCAGATCCTTTAATGGCTTTATAGAGGCGTACGCATGGAATGCCTGTCCATCAGTCTGTGGCTTGTTGAATCTATTGAGATATTTTTTTTTTACTCCAAGAT
>OMOV01087715.1:0-16077 GCA_900312565.1 Beryx splendens | reverse complement strand
ATGAAAAAGGTGTTGATAGGAGATGTGTTATTTGTTATAAGAGAGTGGGAGAGAGAGAGAGAGGGAGAAAGAGAGAGAGAGAGAGAGAGAGAGAGAGAGAGAGAGAGAGAGAGAGAGAGAGAGAGTTCACTATTGAATTCATTTTATAGCTCTGTCGCTCATACAAAGTGGAGGAGAATGGATATTCCTTCTCTGCTGCTCCCCAATCACCATATACCATATTTCCACTGTCACATTTGCAGCATCAGCTGCAGAGGATGATCTCGCTGCACAGGGAGAGCTGCACCATGAAATGGGGGAGCAGGAATAAGAAAATGTATTCACTTTGATTGATTTTCCTCTTCTCTGTGTGTGTGTTTGGAAGATATACATCCACTCTGAATGCATTTGACCCTTTTAGTGGGTGTCTAGTTTATATTTACTCTGTCAGCAAATATCTCACACCCCCTCATCTCTACACCTACAGCTTGCGTAATGCCAGTGGAAAAGTCTTGTTATGAAAGAACTTAATCATACAGTTGAATACAAAAAAGACAGCATGCAGAGTTGGTTAATAATTATGTTTGAAGGATGACTTGCGCCTCCAATGAATTTTGGACATGTTTCGACTCGGATCCACCGAGGGAAGTTTCTGTTCTGTGATCATGCTCTGGATAATGTCAGCTGAAACTCCGTCGTCTTTAAGTGGATCACTACTGCCCTCTGGTGGCAGAGCTGCACTGGGCCTTGTGCGCACTTGCGGATGCTGAAATTGGTTTTCCAGATGTTTTCTTGAAATATTCAGAGCCTCCACGTCCCAAGTGCGTCTCTCCATCTACCCATGTCTCCCCATTTAGAAGGAATACCCTTTATATCACTTCCAAAATAGCTGTAAAAGGATCAAAATGAATCACTGTGAATTATTGATGAATTCCTATATTGCCTTATTGACCCTATAGTTCAGGGGTCCTCGAGGGGAGTCCAGTGCGTCAGCAGAATAAGGAATGATAATAATAATTTCACTATTATTGAATTGACTGATGATGACATGATCCCAGTTAGATAGGTTTAAGAATGACTAATACAATCACAGGTTTCACTCTCAACACTCATCTCCCCACGCAGTGTGTTACACAACAACAACAACAACAACAACAACAACAACAATAAAAATCTTCCCATCTGAGGACAAAATCTAATCTAATGGCTCCGTGGTGTAACCTGTGTGTGTTTGGTGGTCCGTGATATGAAACCGTTTGAGTGCCCCCGTCCTACAGAAGCCACTACCTTAACAGATAAGCTAGTGCACATTATGTTCTGGCCATCAATGCATAGGCGCAGAAAAATCTTTTCACACTTGGAGAAAACGCATGCGCGGAGAGGAAACCAACTGGCTTGTGTCAAGTCGAAGCAGACGGATGTGATCGAGCCAAAAATCACCTGTATTCTGGCATTCATGGTGACACAGTGAGTACACATTTGTATTTGATTTTTGAATAGTATAGGCCGCTGGTGTGGTGTTTAAGCCATCATCTACGCAGCTTTGTAAAATGAAGCGTAACAGCATCCCATCAGACTAGAACATCTTTATTTGGCTGTTCCAACAACCAGAAATATTGCCAGAATAGGATGCATCTTGAGCAATTAAAGCATGTTGTTATTTGCAAGTAAATGGCGGAATCTATTTGGCTATGAGCAAAGACATACATAGGATATTTGCAGATCACATGCGCTTCTGCCTGGGAAGAAAAACCATCGGATTACATTACAAATAATCAGCTTTCTGGCCGAGTAATTTCATTATATCCATATGAATTACTGGATACGTTGCTTACGTTAAGTCGGTTGTGTATCTTAAACAGACAAGCACAGTGTGTGTGTGTGTTTGTATCCTTCTGAGGATGTGACTGATGGATGCGATTGATGGATGCGATTGCTGCGGTCCACGAGTGAACGCCTTGTCGGTATCATACTGCTCATTCTCCCAGAGAGAGAGAGAGAGAGAGAGAGAGAGAGAGAGAGAGAGAGAGAGAGAGAGAAGGAGGAGGAGGAGGGGGGTGTTATCACATTTTGGTTTTTTTAGGCTATTTACATCATGATGCAACAAACTGGTATTGTAGCTTCTCGGGGTATTTTCACTGATATAGCTCACCCCATCGCACGACGCCTCTTTTCTTAACCAAAAATAATTTTAAAAAAAATGTCGATCATCCAGATCGCAGTGCACAGAGGTTGACCCCACGCATCCTTATAATGAAGTCGTCGTGCATTCCTCAAGACACGGGAAGAGAAAAGATACAGAAGGCAAAAATCCCACTATAAATTCAAGGCATAAGGCACAATGTTTATCCATATTAATATCGTTTATTAATCAACTTCCATTCATTTCCCCCTAAAGGAAGACTGTGCATGCCCTGCTCCTGCTGTGAGGAAACACTGAATCTGCACTGATGCCCTTTCAGACCTTAATAATTTGAATCAACAGCTGCTTTTATACCATTTCTTGAAATAGGCTAAACTGTGTGATGCTGTGTATGGCTTATTGCAGTGATGCTCTTCCTTCCCAGTGAGAAACCCGGCCCCTCCCCAACTCTAACCCTATAGTTTTCTCTGCCTTGTTTTACAGTCCATGGGTTCAGAGCGGGTGGAGATGCGTAAGAGACAGATGCAGATTCACCAGGAAGCAGCTGCCAGTGTCCTCCAAGCACGCAACAGAATGGGCAACACCCCCACCAACGCCTCAAACGCCTGCTGCTTCTGCTGGTGCTGCTGCTGTAGCTGCTCCTGGTAAGACTCCACACACACACGCACACACACACACACACACACGCGCACGCACACACACACACACACAGGGGCGTAGCTAGGAATTATGGGTCCTACGCACAGGAGGAGACTCTGGGCCTCCCTCCAATTTCCTCTCATCCGCACACCAACATTAATCCATTTATGACAAACTACTCATCTGCAACTCACACACATCATTAACTGATCAATTATCCGACACATTCCCAAACCGAAATTATGGGTTTCGGGCGCTCCCCTAAAAGAGCAGCTGTCGGGTGTCATAACCATGATTTTACCAGCAGTTTTCTGTTCAAAATCTAAACAGGACAACTTCGTTTTAGTCTGCACAGGAAAAAGCTAGCCAATCTTTATCGTTATCTGGTTGCAGTTCTGTAGATTTCCACTCCACCCTGCTTCAAAACCAGAGCAGTGTGAAATAAAAGAATGAAATATTTATTTATGGAACACAATAGGCATTTTAGTCCTGACACTTTAAGGGCCCTGCTTCATCTTGGGGCCCTGGGTGGTCATGTACCTGTATCCCCCCCGTCCCAGAAAAACAGACACACAGTGGTCCTGCGACCCACAGTGTCTCAGTGGATCAAGTCCTCCGGGTTGTTGATCTGTTTTGGACTGATCCACCGTTTTACCCGTGCTTCCTCCTCCTCCTCCTCTTGCCTAGCTGGTCTCTAAGGACCGGAACCTGTTGTGTGCAGAACATGTTAATTCACTCCGCTGGGGACGATAATAAGTTCTGTCTCCACATCTTTCTCAATTCCACCTAATTGTTGAACGGCTACAACAGCCACGTTCCCAGGTGGGACGGCTCACAGCGGACTCTCACCTGGACCAATTAGCCTACAGCCAGCTGCTACATGAGGTGTAGAGAACATTTCAATTACATACAGTCCATCCCCATTGGACGACCTGGATGGATGAGACACTTTACTGTTTACGCATAGACTCCCTGTCTTCTGTTAACTGAAACAAACAACATATAACTTGCAACCACTGTTGTGTGCTCACCATAATGTGTAATATCAGTGTTTGGATTGTTTCGGTCGCTTCTACAGTCGATATGAAATGTGAGCGCTGTGTAACAAAAGGAATAGGTGATGTGTATTATTTGGATGTTGTGATGAACTCAAGATGTTGTAGATACTGTTGTTTGACACTGTAAGGTCTGATTTCACATTCAAGCCAGCTATAGAGATTATTCTAACCAGCTATAGAGATTATTTCTGTCAGGAAGTTTTAGTCATTAAAACAGCGCTTGGACTAGTTTTAATGGCCTGATAACACAAAACCGGTATGGGTTTTGCTTTGAAAGAGTGCTGAAAATGCTTTTGTTTTCTCACAGTTTGACTGTTAGGAGTGAAGATGAGACAATTCAGAGAACGACTTATGAAAGGAGGACAGAGGGAACCACTAACTGCGATGACAGGTAATGGCTGCAACACTGTGGCCGGTGCGAGAAACAATCCATCAAGACCAAATCTTTCCTAAGTTGCGGCACTGTTGAGACGAATTGATAACCCTCTACCAATACATCCACTAAAGTCTGCAGTTCTCCCTTTAAGCCCCAAGCCCACCCTGGAAGAGGCACGCTCCTGGTCCACATCATTTGAGAAGCTGATGAAGAGCGCGGCCGGGCGGGGCTGCTTCAGGCAGTTCCTGCGGACGGAGTTCAGCGAGGAGAACATGATGTTCTGGCTGGTCTGCGAAGAGCTCAAAAAGGAGACCAACAAGACTGTGGTGGAGGAGAAAGTCCGTCAGATATACGAGGACTTCATCTCCATCCTTTCCCCAAAGGAGGTGGGCCACCGACGGGCAAAGCAATTGGTTATAGTCAGGTGTCCGTGTCTTATTCTGCGTTCTGCTTTACTTTTTCTCTGCTCACCTCCTCCAGGTCAGTCTGGACTCGCGTGTTCGAGAAGTGATCAACCGCAACATGCTGGAGCCGACCTCGCACACGTTCGATGACGCTCAGCAGCAGATCTACACGCTGATGCAGAGAGACTCGTACCCCCGCTACATGAACTCGGCAGCGTATACGGATCTAGTGAAGAGCCTGGAAGAGCCTCCCCCAGAGCCATAGACTCTCTACTGCCACACACTTAGCTTTTAAAACGGCGCATGCGTCCCACCCCGAGGAATTTTGTGTTCCTGTTGGAGTTGTTTAGAGGAAAATGAACAGTACTTCAAAGCAGTCTTTATCAAGCTGTAATTGCTGTTTATTTACCCATTATTAGCTTACCAAAATCCTTGGAGCAAACAAGAACAAACGCTGGGTCCAGCATCAGTTACTTGTTCAAAAACATATCTATATTTTTATATATTCCCTAGCGCTTGACATTGCACTTTTCTACCTTGTTTTATGAGGGAAAGCATGTATCTGTGAACACTGCATTTGTGTTTAGGTATATTGTGAGCCTTAATGCATATCCAATTCTTGTAGAAACTCGTAGGTTTTATTTAATGATAACTTAAGAAGAAGGAAAGTGCCTTGGAACAAGATCTTTTACACTAGCACCTTTGGTCTGACCTGAACGGTGCAACGACGACTTCATATGTTGGTGCTTTCAGCTCTTCTCACAGATGATAAGTTACTTTTTACAACGGATGAGCTGATACCTGAAACTAGATCTTGCCTGTGTGTTTAAATACTGTGATATTAGTCTTATTATATTATATTTAATTTACAGAAAAGACAGGGAAAAATAAACTAAACAATACATGACCATGACCACTGATATATTTGTGTATTTCAAATGAACTTGTGTGAAATAGTTATTTAAATTCTCACAAATTAAATAAAACACAGTCGTATGTTGTATTCCTTTTGCTGTTGTGTTTCTTGAAAATTCACAGAATAATATTCATATTTCCTATGGTACCACACATAATTAGAAAAGCTGAATATGTGGATTGCATATCAAGCGGTTGTTTTTTATACAGTTAATGTACTGAAACCTCTGCACCTGTGCTTTGGTCATAAATGTTTATGTTAAAATTCATATAACTGCTGAGATTTCCTAGAGATAGACTACATTAAAACATAATTAACAACAGGCAATTTATTGTGAGATATTAAATATTAAACCATATTGTATAGCCCTAGTTATTCCAATACATAGGTTTCCTGCAGGAAATGGCTTTTCTCAGTAGCAAATAGCTATACAATCAACAGTGGCAACTAAAGTTACTCTACTGTAACACTGAGGATTGCGTGTGGCTCCGGTCCAGGATACTGCAGCATTTCATCCATGCCTCTTCTGGGCTCACTTCTAGCCCCAGTGCCGTCTGGCTCTATGAGTAGCAGCGTGGTTTATTGAGTCAAGTCAAGTCAGTGGCTCCTTGGGTCCGTGGAGCGTCACTGGAGTCAAGCTCACAGGACGCTGATGGTGCTGTGTGGGTGTACAGCCACCCACAAGTTCATTAATCTCTGATGGGAGGAAGCTGCTTTTCTATGAAGCGCTTGATATCCACCATTTCCTGCAGGAGGCAAGGCAGAGATGCTGAAGCAGAAGTATCTGGTACGAAACAACAGAACAGTGAGGATGAGATGCTGTGAGTTCTGTCACACAGTCAAGTTTCCATACTGACCTCGGGGCAGGCGCTGTGAGGTAGTCCCCGGTAGGTCTTGAAGGTGATGTTGGCTGGATTGATGAGGCTTTTCACCCTCTCTGATGTCTGACTGCCAAACATGAAGGGGACCAGGGGATCGGCGTCCCCGTGGCACTGCAGGACATGCATGTCCTTGTTAACACTGTTGGCAGAAGCCTGAGCATAGAAAAGATTAGGATTACTATTATTAGCAGATTACAATAGATTATGACTTGGCCAAGGGATTTGCCTGAACCTTAATTCATTTAAAGGAGTAGTTCACACCAAAATGAAAATTCAGTCAGTATCCACGACCCCGCCACTCGCTCCATGTTGAAACTCCAGTGAAGTATGTAGAACCACCAAATACACAGCGAGTTAGCACCTGTTCTATCTCAGCCATCTCAAGTATTGAAGCTAACGCTGCCGTCGTTTTACAGCTCCAAAAGAAAAAAAATGCATAAAATCTCCATCAAATTTCTCCAAACAGCTTGTGCAGCATAATCCAGGTGTTTTGAAGCTTATCGACTGCACTGTGGGTGCGAAAGTCCAATATTTACCTCATTATCTCCTACATTTTCCTCAGTGACCATGCTCTACTCTCGGAGATAATGAAGTAAATACTGGACTTTTGGAACCAAAGTGCAATCGATTGGCTACAAAACATTTGGATTATGCTGCACGAGCTGTTTGGAGAAATTGTAAGGACATTTTATGCTTTTTTTGGAACTGTAAAAAGATACCCAACAGTTTGAAGAAGGCTGAGATGGAACGACAGGTTCTAACTTGCTGTGTGTTTGGAGATCCTGCAAACTCAATTTTCATTTTGGGTTGAACTTTAAGCCTACATTATAACTATTTAATAAAACACCCAACTATTCAGCATTTCAGACAATTACAAATCTTAACAGCGCAGGCCCAGAACGGGCCGCTTCGCTCCCTCCTACCTGAGGGAAGGACTTTCGGAGCGGAAGCCAGCAGCTCAGAGCGACCACTCCAGCCAGCTTCTGCTGGGTTGTCAGAGCGGTGTAGAGGGACAGCGCTCCGCCCTGGAAAAGCAAGCCAATGCTTACCAAAATGCAAATTTCTTGTGTCACATTGATCCTATACCTATTATTACGAGAGACAACAAGCGAGAAAAGAACCCAAATCAAAACAGCAGAGAGTAGAGAAGCTCTCACATCCCTGCCACTTGGTGATTTAAATATCTCACAGAAAAACAGCCTTATGTAACGCCTCATCTACATGACATACCGTACCTGTGAAAATCCACCCAGCATAATTCTGTGGGAAGGTATTCCGTTCTTCACCTCTTGGTCTATCAAGGCTTTAACTGTGGAGAAGTCAAATCTGACTCACGACTATGCAAGATATTTATACAAGTGGAAAAACAACAACAACACAGGACATGAATACAGAACGCTACAGTATATTTCACTCCCGTCTTATACACGTACGATTCTCGGAAGCTCTTTTAATGCCAGACTCGTCTTCGTTTGAGTCTGGGCTCAACCCGTAGATGTCAAACCTATGAATCAGAAAACACATGTGAAGCCTGACGTGTATGTTCTCTATATGTACATGACAACCCCACCACCACCTACTTAAAGATTATACTCACAAACTTAAGACGCTTACCAAGAAGGCATGGACATTCTCATGTTCAAGGAAACAGGCATGGTTGGACTGTGTGGGTCGTGGAAGAGAGAGAATATCAGCACAATTTGACAGCAAAAAAATTAATAAACTTGCAAAAAAATATAGACTTTAACAGGAGTTATAGTGGATTCTTACGCATGTGGACAGATGTATTTCACATGTGGCATTCTGATGCCTGCAAAAGCCTCAGCCCAGCCATGCCTAGCAATGAACACAATTAAACATTTAATTTAATACAGAGAAATTGTCATATTCTTTGAATGGCAGTTAGTAATTCTGCACCAGAAGGGGAAAAGGCTTCACATACCCAGTGTCACCCAGGCCATGGAGGAATATAACCTGCATAAAGAACAAAAACACATAACTGGTGAGGCAGGTGCAGAGTAACACATGTTCCAGCGAGACATACTGGTTGCTTTAGGCCTGGCTGTACAGTTATAGGGCCGGGGTGGTTATCATCAACATGTGAAATCCAAACTCACCGCTGCAGTGGCTTTCCGAGCAGCAGGCACAATGGCAGGTAAAGGCGCTGACATGTTATTGCCGCACATACAGCGCTCAGGCAGCAGACATGTACCGAGAATAACGATATAACGTTGCAACTGTCAATCTGGATCGCCCTTGGGTGCGACTCTGACCGTCAGACAGCCGCCATGCACACCGAGGTCGAGGACAGATGCCGCACAGGTAAGTCGTCAAATCGCCGCCTCGTAGTAGCTGGTTGTCGCTGGTATCGATGTCTTTTTGGAAGTTGTTTTTTGTGGAGAATCATAAAGCCGTTTTTTTTTTTTACCGACACCGGATCACACTAGCGCGCAACCGTACTCGCTACGGGACTGACACACTTTGTAGTCCCGCCCTCTCCGCGACGTGATTGGCTGACACGTTAGCTCCTTCACACATGCAACGCAGTCATTGGTTCTTTCGAGTGTCAACGACGTCGGTTTAACCGACAATCAAATCTCCTACACTGACAGCAAAGCATAATTTTGCTGTAACGTTAGATTACTAATAATAATAAAATGAGATAATGTAACGATGTTAGTATTAATTTGCTAAATAACGATGTTACACTTCCCGTGACCTCTGACCTCCTGACCTTTGAGCAGCCCGTATTCGCGAGCGTCAGTTGGCCTTTGAATATGCGCAGAACAAACGGCTCTCACTCAGCTTTGAATGGGTAAGTTGAGGTTTAGATCTTCTAATTTCTTTCTTTCTTTTTTACCCCCGAAAAGGCAAATACCCATGTGTGACTTGGTCTGTGCTGATTTAATGTATTGTACTATTTGGTCTGACAACGACGACGTTATTTTGTCCTTGCTCGACGTTTCTAACGTTATTTTTTTGTTTTGGCGTAAGCAAAACCCTAAAATAGCTTTTATTTTCTCTCTCTTTTAACGTTACCGACCTTAATTCCGTCGTTGTGTTTATTCTAATGGCTTTGGGATTTCATTAATCTCCTTAGTTGAAACTCGCAGACATTAAAACGTTTAACCATTCAACAGTTATATGCAATCTAGACCTAAACGCGCTTTTATTTTGAAAATATAGCGGATCCAAACAAGACGCATTTCCGCTCAACCCCGTCACGTGACTTATGTGTCCTTGGTTTTGCTTAGCTTTGGCATGTGAGCAGCAGAAACATGTCTTTTACCAAAAAACCTGGTGGAAAAGCCTTAGATGTTTTGCAGAATCTGCCTCGCATAACTTTAGCGAACCTGCGCCCGGAACCGGGGTCGAAAAAGGAAGTAAGTTTGTTTATTAATTTTGCATTTGCAGTAGACTAGTAGCCGCATAGTGTCTGGCTATAGCTAGTTAGCCAATGTTACACATAGGAAGCTTATGCTAGCCCTCCTTCAGATTAAATCGTTATAAAAACGTCTCATAGCAAGTTAGGAACCCATTCAAGCTTTCTCTATTTTGCATTTTATAGGAGAAACGGCGAGGCAGAGGTCAACATGGCGGGAACAGAAGTGGCCGGGGACATAAAGGAGAGCGACAGAGAGGCACCCGTCCTCGTCTGGGCTTTGAGGGTGGCCAGACTCCCTTCTATCTCTCCATACCAAAATATGGTTACAATGAAGGACACAGGTAAAAGCACGTCCCTCTGGTCTCTTGTTTTTCTGTCATCAGTAGCATCAGGCAGTAAACTGTGTGCATTTCTGTCTGTGAAGTAACTAGCATAACCCACATAGTCTGATGATAGATGTCAGATCCCTCTGTAATGCATGGTTACCTATAACCTGTCATTAGAAAGGAGGTACATGTTGAATATGTCTTGGTTCAGACAACAACTATTTAATTTGTATTTATTTTTCCAGAATTCATGGCATTGAGCTGTCAAAAAGCTAAACACAGTGGTGATTTCAGTGACTAGCTCCTCTCTCTGCCTGAAGGTGTGTCAATCAGTGAAATCAGCTGCTGTAGTGTTAAGTTGGAATGAAAACCTGCAGTATCTGGGCACTCCATTGCACATTGCTGGACACCACTGCCTTAACAGATGCTGTTATTTTTTTTAAATATGTAAAAATGTAGACACACAGCCCCATCAAGTGGTCAGAAACGTATATTTCAGCCATCATAACTATATGAGCCACCAGACACGGATCACAGTGTCCAGTATTAAATGTTGCATCAATGTTGGACTTGGAGTTATGTACTCTATTAATGCCATAGTATTGCGCAAGTGACAGATTTTATCACATTTTTTTATGTTGCATATTGCTAAGCAGCACATCACATTCTGGCACAGTTGGCGTGATCTAATCATGAGGGTGTTCTTCTGCTCTTCCTCAGCCGCCGTCCTCAGTACCAGCCCCTGTCTCTGAAACGGCTTCAGTACCTGATTGACCTTGGACGGGTGGACACAACTCAGCCCATTGACTTGACGCAGCTCGTCAACGCCAGGGGGGTGACCATCCAGCCGCAGAAGAGGGACTTTGGAGTTCAGCTTGTTGATGAGGTAACTGCTGGTCGAAGCTTGCGTGTCTTGTGTGTACCTAGCACTGGATCATATCAGAGTTAGAAAGTTTATCTTCTCTCGTCTCCAAGTGAGGAAGAACACTTTACCCACACCTGAAGAAATGTATTCCAGCCACTTACTTGTCTCGTGAGGCTGTGTTAAATGCACTTAGTGTTGTTTTTAAATGCAGTTGGTGTTAATGGGAGCCACAACATAAGGGCTACGACTTTAAGGTTAATGTAAAGAGAAATGAATATCAGAATATTTTGCATTGTTCTAGGGTCAGAAAACTGAATTGGGCTATCTAGACTCCCTCAGATACTGGCCTGATCTGAATCCTCTTTAGTGAGCAATTACAGTCGTATTTACCTCTAAAATGTTTGATTTACAAATAGGACTCACATTGAGGAACGTATTGCCAGGGGATGGTTTAATCCCAGTTGTCTTATTTTCATCTTTTGTATTCAAAACGAGACCAAATTGTTTCCTGGTAGCAAAATGTTTTAGTGCAGAATCCAAGGGGACTGGTAGTTTCCTCTTGCTACATCTTTGATGTTGGAGGAAGTTAGAGGAACTGATTTCCCACATTTGGTGAGCTGGGAGAACAACGTCCTGGACCTGAACTCATTCACCCTCAAAGCAGAAATACATGAAGATTATGTCTTAGAAGAAAGTACAGTTTGTGCTATTTTTATTAATATATTTGCTGGTATGGGACCAGTAGAGCAGCCTGTCTGCCTCATTATTGCTGTAAAGATATAAAGTAAATAGTCTTAATTTACTGCAAGGAAAGGTTGTAATGCAACGAGGCAAAGAGCCATTTGATTTCAGTGTGGACGCTGGAGCTGTAGGTTTAATTCAATGTGTAAATAAAGGCTGGTGAGTCGTATCTGATTACATCTTGGACATGAGACCCATTTTAACGCAGGATGTGAAGCGGCCCTAAGTGTATGTTTGAGTTGTTGACTTTTAAACCAGGCCTGGAAGATGCATAACAAGTTCTCCCATATGGCTTATAGCGTCTTGTGCCAGCAGGTGGCGCCACATAACAGTGTTGTGGTCGTTCTGACTGACACAGATCAAGATGTTGTTTTTGACCCGTTTATCCACGCTGCTCTGCCAGAAGTTCACCTTTCACCTGTTTGTTCTGTGCCAGGGTGCTGACATTTTTGCTGCAAAAATCAACATCGAGGTTCAGAGAGCGTCTGAAGGAGCCGTTGCTGCTATTGAGAGAAACGGAGGGATCATCACTACGAGTTTCTACGATCCCATAAGTCTTGGTAACTACTGACTGATAGTTTTCCACACCATTACACCATATTATTGTGTTGTCATCTGTGATGTAGGCCTATAAACGTTTGTAATTTAACATATTATCACTTTTTTTTGCAGCGATTCTCATCAAGCCTGTCCCGTTCTTCCTACGTGGGCAGCCTATTCCGAAGCGAATGTTACCAGGGGAAGATATGGTCCGATATTACACAGATGCTGAAAATCGGGGTTACCTGTCAGACCCAGAGAAAATCCAGCAAGCCCGGCTAGCCCTGGCACAGAAGTACGGATATATTTTGCCAGACATTTCAAAGGATGAACTGTATCACATGCTGTCCATGAGGAAGGATGTTCGACAGATCTTCTTTGGCCTCTCTCCGGGCTGGATTGTTAACATGCCAGAAAAGAAGATTCTGAAACCCACTGATGAGAAACTGCTGAAATATTATAATTCTTAGACTGTTAGTAGGAAAATAAACTGAATGTTTATGTACTTTATCTCGTGGCAAATATCAGGAAAGTGCTGAGTTTTGCATACCGACTGCTTTCAAACGTTAAAATGTCTCGCAAAGTTACAACAACATCTCTGCTGAATTGTTTTTATTGTCTCCATGTTTAAATTTTTTATTAATATGTGGGGAAAATAGTTCTCTGTCAAATAACGGGCGGTGAAGTAACGGCCATCAAACCACATCTTGAAGACTTAATGCACTGCTGCAGTCCTGTCACCCAAAGAATTTTCCAGATTTGATTCCTTTTTGTTTGATAACACTTCCTCTGTAAGGGGGTCGCATGGCAGAGTTATAACGTGCTTATGACCTGTTTTATGAATGTTTCATTGATCCCGAGTAGCCGACTTATCTACGATGGCCGTTTTAAAGCATAAATGCAACATGATGGCAGGAACGTGAACTGTAACAGGTGAGGGGGAAATAAGGAAAATAAGATAACTCAAAGAATGAAAACAGGAAACAGATGCCTGGTGATGTGTGTTACATGCGAAATGGGTTGCCTCGGCCTAGAAGGGGAGTTTGAAATTAGTCATAGGCAGCTGTATCCTGGCCTGGACGTTCAAACGATCCCCCTCCCCCCTCTTGGAATACAATCAGACACAAACACGACTTTGCCCGGTTATGCTTCAGAGACACGACCAGCACGGACTTGAAAATACCATGAAGATGTTGGATGCTCTTACAAATTGCACATGGTTTACACAATCCCCGTTGTCAGGTATTCCACATTAGTATACGAATCTCTTTATTGTCATTGCACAAGTACAACGAAATTGAGGTATGTATATATATGTAGCATGTCTCTCAACTTCCCAGCATTCCCACTCGCACCAAGTTGAAATATTTTTGCTGATTAGTCCACAACCCCTAGTCTTTAAGTGAAAGCTCTTACCCAGGCCCGTGCAGTTTACAAATTATACCAGAAAAAGTCTCCTTGCTTTCGACGGGGACTTAGATAATGGTTCGCTCATATTTGAACTCTCCATTACGCTCGTGTTTATTTTTTGAAGTCCAAATGGCACGCTCGCTATAAATAACTTGGTATTTTACGCAGATATTGTCTTAAGGGACGCTGCCATAGAATTTCTGCTGGTATAAAAACACTTTATCAAAGGAAGCATATGTTTGTGTGTGTGCGCAAGACTATCAGCATTGTGTTTCTGCACAAAGTCCCCACTGCCATGTCGGTTCCTGCTAGGTAGCTCTCAATTATGCAGTGATTGGAAGTAAAAAAAAAAAAAAAAGTAAAAAAATTATCTTTCTGCAACAAACTCAAAGCACTCAGTTCAACAGTAAATACGTCAAAACATTTTTGCGTGTGTAAATAGAGGTTGGGGCGGAAAACTTTTGTAAATATATATTTTAATTACAACACGATGCAAAGGTTACACTCGGGGAGTCTCCGATGACTTGTTGCTTAGTAGAAGGTGTGGTTCCCGTGAGTATTTTCCTGAAATCTCAAGTACCCAATAATAAACTACGCAAGTAGTGGATACATATACAGCCGGCCCTGCCAGGAAAACCAGCCCAAATCCTTACAGCATAATCCTTTAAATAAATCACGCCACAGGAAAGAAACAGCACAATCATTGTTTATGGCAGAACTACAGCGCTTATCTTCAAAGCAGCAGATCCTTTTGAATTTGTATCAGGTCTCAGAGTAGCGTAAGAGCAAGGGTTTGGAGAGGGGGACATCTCAAAACTCAAGACTGGTACATCAACCCAGTGAACTTGTAACAGCACGAAAGAATAAAGTAAACTGTGAATAAGTAATGGATAAATGGCATAAAGTATTTTCTCTATCAGTTGTGTCTTTCACTTAGACTAAAAAGATTTGTTAGTGTTTATCAGACAAGCATTTTATCACGGTTTGTGCTCCAAATAATCTAATGTCTGAGTCTAACCAGTTCACACGTATCTAATTAAACATTCAATCGTTTGTTGGAGTTGACCAGGCAGGGCAGATTGTTGTGGTTATCTGCTGTCTTTGAGTGAGCCGTTTAAGACAGACACAGATATCACGGTGTCTCACAGGTCTCAGTCTAGTTCCAGTTAATAATTAGGGTTAATTACAACAGGTCTCTCCCTGCAGTACCTCTGTCTGGGGTCAGGGTCAGACAGACAGACACGCTGTAGGGACAGAGGGCCAATCAGGGAAAGGGGGGGGGGGTCACGGATGGGACGTTGCCTCCAGGACTGCCACAGCAACGCCGAGACAATTTGGGACCGACACTGCATCGCATGTAACGAATGGCCTGCTGTGACAATAAGCCACCAGCAGCCAAAGCTCAACTGTCTGGACAATAATAAAAGACTTGGGAGACGTATTCAATTCTGCAGATAAGACCCTTATCAGTAGCTGGTGCGGAATACAATTCCTAATTTACAAAGAATGGAGCTGTTTTTCAGCGCGAGTGGAGCTTTGCCTCGTTAGCGTGTCTCGGGCCGAGCAGCTCTGCGTGACACAAAAAATTGAATTACAACAATGCACTGTAATTACAATTAGGAGACTGAAACATGGATTGGGTTTGGGTCAGGGTGTGTGTTTTCTCATGGGATTCTGAGCAGTGTATCACCAGTATTGATTGTTAATCATTTGTCGACTAAATAATGATCCAAAGTGGATTTTAGAATGACATTAGAAGATTCACAAGTGAGAAAAATATGGAAAAGAAAGTCTCAAATAAACGGCCTTAACACCAGAGTGCATGGGCTGTTTTGTGGCTCTGTCTGTATTAGGCCTGAATAATTTATTTTAATTTAATTTTATAATTAATTGTGATTTAATTGTGATTTGATTCATATAAAAAATTTTAAAGGTGATTTTTAAAAAGTGATTTTGTTAGATGTCAGTGTGCAGGATTTACTGATGAAAGGTTTTCACCGATATCGTACTCGGTTCATGAACCAAAGATTACCTGCAGCACTAAGACACCTTGTCCAGAAATCTTTTCGGACACTCCCAGCCTCTAAGATTTGGAGATTGCAGAAGTTTGTCCTGATTAATTGTTCAGCTCTCAGTCTGTGTTGCCGTTCCTCCTCCCTCCGGCCCTGCTGCACCGTGCACAGTGTGCCACCTGGGCTGGGAGTTTGTAAGTTGTGTTTGAAGTCTGGCTGAGCCTGGCGTGTTATCTATGCTGAGAGGTGGGGGCATCATTGTGTTCTGCTAATGAGGCTACATTAAGCCTGTCTACACCAGGGGGCATGTAATCCTCTCAGCTGGCCTCGCGTCGGGCCGGGCAGGGCACTGTTTACAGGGGAGTGTGGAGGCTAGCACTCCGGGCCGCAGTCTACTGTCGA
>OMOV01087713.1:17857-47450 GCA_900312565.1 Beryx splendens | reverse complement strand
CTGTATTTTGCACACTCGAGTAAAAGCGCCCCATGTTGCATGTTCATTAAGGCAAAGGTGCTAAATCGACAGCGTGCGCTATCTTGCTCATTTGAAAGACGCAGTCCTCAGTGCGCACCCTTAGTAGATCAGTTTGCACATTTGTTTGCGGGTGATATCAAGTTTGCACGTTGTTTCACACACGCAAACCTTTAGTAAATCAGGCCCTGAGTGTACAAAATATTAATGACAACTTCAAACGTAAACCCAGCCTTAGACTGGATATTAGACTGGTGAACAGCGGAATAAAGGCGGATGAGTTCCAAATTCCACTTTGAGGGTGAACGTCAGGTCAAGTTGTTATGCAGCTGTATTACTACATCTGTTTCGCAGATGCTGTAAAACTTAATTAAAACCTCACTTAATTAAAACCTTTGTGTTCTCGATGGTATACTGTGCTCCATGTTTTTCATGCTTTTGTGAAGGGGTTCACTTCTTCTGTGGGACAATCCGTAGTGTCAGATATTCAGTTGATAACTTTGCCCTATAAATTCCGAAGCCAATGATATCATTTGAAACTAGATGTCATTGTAATCACTATATCATGGGGTGACTGAATTGGCTGTCTTTTGACTATAGCAAATTCAGTCATGCCAAATCACAAGTTTTTGAACAGATGCTGGTTTTAAGTGCCTGTCAGCAACACTGTTCTGTGCCGTCTGTTCAGAAATGCCAAACTCAACGAAGACAAGCTGTCTCCCTGCCAGCCAGCGCAATCAAAGAAACTACTTCCATTGGCATAATGATATCAGAAAATTGGCTTTTACAGGCAAGGTACCCTGCACGTGAATCTGGCATTCAGCAGGCCACAGTATTTTGTCCCGTGGACACACAAATATGATTTCCTACTCAAGATTGATTTACTGTGTCACTATCGAGGGTTTGGACTAGACATACCCTAAAGGGAAACTTTGCTTAATAGGGACTTAAAAAATGAATAATTCAGTAGGCTCAGTCTTGAATGTAGCGCTGTGTCCTATCAGCAATTTAATTCATTTAATGGCCAAACTGCCTGGAAACCACATTCATGGTGCAATTATACTCAAGAAATTTGTCATACATCAAAGAAAAAGCTTATACAGTGGATAATAGTAATTTGTAGGGCTTTAGTCCTATATCTGTATCTGTTTAGAAATTCAAAGAAGAAATCTTGTTAGATCCTGCTCTCTGTAATTGTATTGACTGGCTACCAAAGGCTGAGCTGTATATCATGCAGGTAGCACCTCAGAGGCGATAAGGCTCATGCTACCCTTTTATACAATCTTCTTCCAGACAAATGCTTTGATTTTATGTTGTTTATTTAAAGGCTAACATAATCCAGATATAGTCCGTACATGTCACTCACAGAATAAAGGGAAAGGCAAGTTTCCTTTTTGTCCATTTGTTACGCAGCTAAAATATCTCAGGAAGACCATGAACAACAGTGCACTCCAGGAGGCAGGAGAGGAGTTAAAGGGAAGCTTGAAAGAGCATGCTGCTCGCCTCAAGCATATATCCGTGTGATCATAGCTCTGGGAGTGTGTGGTGGGGAATGATCTGCTTGCAAATTTGTTGTGCTTGTAACATTTGGCCGTTGATCGGGAAGGTTCAGAGCTCGTAAATACACTCTATGGAGCCAAACATACAAAGATCAGAGCATTATGTTTGGAATAAAGGTGCAATGCCTTTTTAATATCACAGACTGGACATTCAAGCATAAAAGTGTTGAATATTGACCCATACTTTATTATGTGATGTGTTCCTCAGCTCATCCCACTCCAAGCTGTGATCAGGTTTGAAGCTGTGTTCTGTTGTCACCATCAACCTGACATTAGGCTAGGTGGTAACATTTTGTGATATTGTCATATGTTGATTACTTTGTACTTGACCAGCAGCTTATTAAAAGTGAAAAATACTATGCTCTATATTGTAAGTCGAAAGGAATCCACAATACGTTGCTGTGCATCTCTGTAGTGGATAGTTTGTTGTGAAGATGATGGTGAAGGACTAACACATGATCAGGTCTCAGAAAACTGACTTTTTGTTGAAGCTTGCAGATTTCGTTATCCTAGTGTGGAACTTTATATATAAGCAGGACTGTTTCCTCCCTTTTCCAGGGGCATTACTTTTTTATTTGCCAGTAGGTGGAGACCAAGCTCCATGTGTATCACATACTCAGCTTCCTTCCAAATCTCACCTTTAAAGTAGGATTTTATTTTAAGGCGGTATTTGACAACCCTGTCCATTTGTCTCTTTACGGATGGAATAATTACAGGGCTGACACAGATTTCCTATTTCCTCCACTGGAGCATGTTTTTTCTCCCAAGTCACATTGATTTGTTTTCAGTAGTGATCACAGTTAACAAGCATGTGTATATCCAGTGACTTCTAAAGAAATCATTATCAATCTTGACTATCATTACTTCCTACTTGATGTCTGAAATAACCTGATGGCCTTACACGGTTGTTATTTGATATGTCCCACGCTGGCTGGTAAATATATGGTTCTCTTTTGGACATGTGTTTAAACAAACCTATAGTAGGCAGTGCCAACATTTATGCAGTAGTTTTGAATCTAATTCCTTGCTGAATAGTCAGCCTGTGTAGTTTCACCAGAGGTGTGTTGCTCAGATAAATATGTCTCCCCTTCTCATGGTGGGGGAATTATAATATTCCACAATTCCATTGTTCCATTGTTGTTATAGTGTTGTATTCTTATTGGTTTGGAATCCGCCAAATCAATCCGAATCAGTGGGATCGGATGACATTCTGATCTTAATAGGTGATACTGTGACCTGTTTTTCATTATAGCCTATGTGTATTCATGTCATTGCAACCTGTTGATGGTGGTGAGGAATCTCACAGGTCAGTTTTTGAACACTGAAGCCATAACTCAAATATAGACTACACCATGCTCAACATATTACGTGGGCTAAGTGAATGCATTTGAACTATTTTACATTTTAAACAGATGTACACGTGTGTGCACCTACCTGTGGATTCAGCTTAAGCATATGTAAACTATATTATGATGGTCCGTGATAATATTTTAACCTCATCCATTTTTGTGATTTTTAAGAAGTAGATTTTCGTCTCGGCAATTATTCATATCAAGAGTGTGAACAAAAGCCTGAACACCAGTGATGAACAGATTCCATAGCAGCCGATCTCAGACTGTGACAGTTATGGAGATATGCGTGGCGGAAAGTGAAAATGCTCTGTCAACGTGAAATTGTATTGAAAGCGTATGGAGAGAATAAACCCTGCGTAGTTGTTCATGAATTCTGAGACTCTGGTTCTGAAATATATGGTAATAATATGTACCTTTTAACCTGACAAAAGGGATGAATGTTTGTAATTGAAGCATCTTCTTCCTTCTAGAGTTGGGGTAGCTTTTTCTGATCTTTGATGAACTCTTAGGTTTGAAAGCCTCGCCTTTCAATCCAAGCCTTCCATCCATTTGTACATTTCCTTGGACTGCTCAGTACTTCAAAGCAGTGGTGCATGAGGCCCTTAAGCAACAGGGCAAAATACCCCTGGGCCCTTTAAATAAATCATTTGCTTTCCTTCTTCTTGAAGTAGTGTCATTTCGTTGAAGAGAAGCCAGAGGATGCGATCTTCTAGTAAACGACGTGCAAGCAGGAAATGTTTTTGTGGTCCTTGTCCACCTGCATGTGCTGACTGAATTTTATTGTGAAGTGCTAGCCTAGTTCTTGTTTTAAGAGGATTGCTGAAAACATTGACAGATTGCACATTTATTGTGTAGGGCAGCTTTGTGTGATGTAAGGGCCTGGAACGATAGGAACGCTGGCCACAGTGCCTAAGAAACAATAGGCGGTTTTCCTGCCCCCAGCTGTTTGTGATAACCCCAACCCCATAACTCTTCACTTCTACCTCTGTGATGCTGAATGTTCAGACTAAAGGAGAGATTTTAGATGCGCTTCTCAAAGCTTTACAATCATAGACAGCTTCAAGACCGTAAAGTTACCTGTCAATAAGCAAAGCCTGTTTTAAAATGATATTGTATACCAAATCACCTCCATATTTTATTGTAATCGTTTAACCATTTTGGTGTTCTAATCCACAATCCATTTTTCTGATGGTGAAACTCAAGGATGGGATGTTTTACAAAAGTTATCGTTCTGTATACCTTGGTTCTGCGGTCGCTTTTTGGTAGGTTTTGTGTCAGTGCCTGCTGGTGGTGGCTCTTCTTGACACAATACAAAATCATCATTAATAACTGAAACTTTATCAGAATAGTTGTTCTTGAATAAAATTAGAAACTGCAGTGTGACCTGCAGTAAAGTTGAGCATAGTGAAAATGTTTTTGTCTGAGGCAGTAATTACAATCGCTGAAGGGAGTATAATTTGGAAATGGAATGACTGTCATGCTCAATTCAATGTACTGTTTAATATAACATTTCAAATTCCATGTGGATAAACTAAGCCTCTCCCACTGAGGTTTGATTGCCAACGGCAGATAGCGACATGGTTTTCCTTCCATATTCCGCTGAGAAGGAACTCAGATACCGTTAGTCTGCTACAGTACCTGTTGACACCAGTAGGCCACATTAGCAGAGATTGGCTAACGTTTCTTGCTGTGTGTTATCCATTGAGGGCACAAAACAGGAGTAAATCTCTCCAGGTGTTACAACAATAGCTCCGCTGACATCTGCTCTTTCAAGTACTTATTCCTCTCGATCTATTCAAAGAGCTTTCCGGAGATCGAGGTTTGATTTCTGAATCTTTTGCGCAGGCGCAGTGCAGGCCACCGGAGAAGGCTAAAAGCACTGCTATGCAACGTTTCTTCCAGCTACCTCCAAGCGAGCTGCAAGCTAGCGTAATTCAGCTAACGTATGTCAAAAAGTCATCTCCTTCACATCTGCATTCTGAACTGAGGGCGGCGCACCCAGGACGCTGTTTTCACTTACACCGTTGCACTCCTAATTTGAAATGACCTATCACTAAGCCATCATTGAAATGTAGGAGGACATGTTGATGCTTTCCCTTGAAGATGAAGTCAGTTGATCATAATTAAGTATGAAACAACACTGTGACAATTATAGCCCTGTACTCGTAGGCCAAGATAATTGAAGCACTGCGGCACTCTGGAGATTGACTACTTTTCTCTGACAGATACATTTACATTCTTTAGCGTGCGTTTTTAGCTAACATGCTAACCGTTTGCACTGAACACGCTGACTCTAATCATGCCGTTCATAATACTATTCAGTAATTTATACAACTAAACAGACACATAACAGGCTTACCTTGTAAACAGATGTTTTATCGACTGTCAGCCTGTCAGAAAGCTAAAAGATGTTTCTAGGTCTTGTCTAGTGAGTTCTTTGACAAATAATTTGAAAATGTCACCACTTAATGACTAACGTCCTCATTACTGCACAAGGATCCAATAACAGAAGACGTTTGTAGTCCAACCAATTTTCTCTCCTCTCTTCTTTTGTCTTGGCCATCAATCCTGGTTTCTTAAGATTAGTTTTTTACTAATGGAAATATATGAAAAGATGTGTTACTCCTGTAAAAGTTTTCCATGAAGTCTTAAGTAAGTACAGTAGTTGGCTGCAAAATGAAAACACAGTCTGCACACTTTGGGTGCAATGTCATTGAGTCTGAGGTGTTCCCCGTGTGCATTCTAGAATTCAAGTGTTCTCTCAGCTCAGGGCGAACTCTCCCATGCCTCTCTGCTCACCTGACAGTCCTGATGATATTTAAAATAGGTGCGAGTCAGGCTGGTGCACAGAGGGTTGTACCGGAGCATGGAGGTAATTGTCTAGGCTCCACACTGATGGGCCTCAGATGTGAGTCATTGAGATTCTTGTCTTTTACCTGGAGTTTAAAAGTTAAAACTCTTAATACTTTTTTACTTTGATATGAGGCTGTCCATCAAACTGCTTTGCACTCTGCGGTGTATCTTGAAACTGTCAGATGACATGCTTCGGTAAGCTTATGTGAACTCATGTGAAACTACAGCAAAATGTAGCCTGGGCCTAACATTTGAATTTCCATCTGTGGGTATGCTGTAAATGGAGCTGTAAAAATGCTGTGTGGCATATAGGCCGGTCTTCTGGGTCAGGACTCATTTGGTAATGCGGTGCATAAAGATGCTGTCCTCCTACTCACTGGTTCTTCCATATCAACTCACTATTCATGTCCTACATGGGTACTTCAAGGAATGGATGTGGCTCTGCCTCCTACAACAACGGACAGAGAGCCCTGTGGAGTCTCAGTCTGTGTCTCCTACTGGGGAAGTGGTGGCTTCTTTTCAAGCAGAAAACGTTGCCACTGAACTATGAAGTGAAACAAAGTGATAAGGCAGCCTTCGACAACTCTTGTGTACTTTTTGCAATTCCCTAAAGACAAAAGTGGTATGCACCGATATATCGCCAGAATATTGGTATCGGCCAGTATTATTTTTACCTCCTATATTTGGTCGATTGTGGAATTGCCATTTGTTTAAAAAATGCCGTAATGGTGCTAAATTAGCAACAGAATAAAACTGGCATGGTATTTTGTTTAAAAAACACTTAATTATCTTGAGAGAGGCATGTCTGAAAAGCTTAACCTGTTTTCTACTTGCATTTGTACTAAGATTCTTACAAAACTGAATATTGGTATCGGTATTGGCCGATATGGGTGGGAAAATATTGAATATCGGTATCAGCCTAAAAGAAACATTGCCGTGCATCCATAATAGGTTTGGATCATATTTTAAACATAGATTTTCAGGATATTATTGAAATTAATGTCTTCATTTTTTATTTATGTATGGATTTTGCTTGGCTGGTGTAGAAGTTTTGAGCTGTTCTTCGGAGCGTGCACCCCTTTGGTGCATAGCTGAATATATGAGGTTGTTGTTATAGTATTGATTTCTATCGTATCGCAAAGAGCAACTGGAGAAATCCTCGTCTCTTTGGATTGTGGGCCCTGAGATTGAAGCCTTGTGAGAATAACATACAATATCATGTTATCAACTGCTGTGGATTATAATCTGACAAGCCCTGCCCAGGCTAAGGAAGCACTAAGAAAGTAATACTCCAGCAGTAGCAGAATGTGCTAATAAGCAGTTGCATGTAATGTGTTTCCAGTCCTGCATTGTTGTTTTCTTGCCCAGAAAAAGACATAGAAGGAAAGTTATTTAAAAAGTATTTTAAATGGTCTGCATATTCTAGAAGGGAGGTGGCAACAAATGGGGTATCACCTTGATTAGGTTTCTATAATGCATTGAACTTTTAAGTGGTGTTTGACTTTACTATAACATGCATATCATAGGAAGTCCTGAGCTTTCAACAATTAAGCTTTCCTGGTAATCAGTGCAGTAATGATATCGGTCCCTTAGTTTTGTTTTCCTTCAGTTTGGCTGGAAATCAGTTGGCTCATGTTTTTTTTAATAAGGCAGATAGATCCAGATTGTTTTGTTTTTTTCCTGTGTTGCGCCATCATTTGGTTGTATTTTCTTGTTTTTGTTTTTGTTTTGTTTTGTTTTTGTTTTTTAACACAAATTGCCAAAGAGAATTGGTGGGAAAGAAATCTTGAATCCCACTGGTGACTGAGCTTTACAGCTAACTAATTCACACCAAGTAAATGTTTTGTACCAAAGTATAATATGTAATGATATATATTATGCTGCTAATAGTCAAATTACGCTATGGAATACATTTTGGGAACCTACTTTACAGCCATGGTCGCACTTCTACTCAGCTAATGCCTGCACCTTTTCTTCTCAAATATCCCTGTTAAGGTTTGGTATAAGCTATGCCAGTGAATTTGTGTGGAATTGAAGGATGGAAGGGACACCATGTGAGTGTGGTGACAGATTAGTTTCTTTGTCACAGGCCCCCGAAAATGGTGCCTCCCATGATGTTTTCAGGAAATGAGAGTGCAAGCTTGTACTGCCATACCTTTCAGCAACAGAAGTGTCTGTGCAGACACAGATATTTTCATCAGTCTCTGGAGTCCTTTGTCAGAGACAGTGGTTCTTTGGGAAGTCTCCCCTGGCATTTAATTTTCACATAAAACGTAATGTATTTTAGCTGTCTGCAAGGGACAGGAGTCCAGGTGCTGATGCCCTTGTGGAGGGCCACAGTAAGGTGAGGACAAGGGTCTAATGTTTCTCATTAAGCCTGACTGTGAACGCTGCGCTGGGATTGAAACTGCGAGTTGGTAAACACCCCCTCTGCGATTGCTACAAATAACACTTGTAACATCAATAGGGAAGTAGCTATTTCCCGAGTATGGCAGCATGTTTGTCTTCGTTTGTCTTTGCTTTTGTTGGAGATGGGCACACCCTTGGTAGACGGTATGCTTTTAAAAAATAAAATAAAATAAAACCTCCGGAAATCTTTTTTTTTTTTTTTTGTGGCTTCTTCCAGGAATAAATTGGAGTAGTATAAGTATAACACAAGAACTATGTGGAGGGTTGAGGTAGGACATTTAATTATTTAGTCCTCTCCTCTCTGTCAGGGGGATAAATGTGCTAAACTTTTATCCCTGGTCAGGCGTTCTTCCCAGTAGAAGATCTGCTTAGAGAGTAATGGATGATCCACAGTAATGCAGTATGACCTATTCCCTCAGTATGTTAATATTCATGGTGTTATGATTAATATTACCCATTGCTTTAACCCACCAGCATATGCCACTGGCTGCATAGCCTACTGTGCATGGCTTGCATTTATAGGCTTCTGGCGTCATCCTAAACTCAGTTTGTCTGGCTGTAAATGAGTGTAAATGGATACCTTAGTGGAGCAATGAGCATGTATTTATTGAAACTAATGCCCTGTCACAATCACAGCTGGCAAAAAGCAAGCCTCTAAACCACTGACATTCATTTGTCTCTGGTGGTGGGAGCAGTTGGTGAGATATACTCTATTTCACAAGAGGGAGTGTTTGTACTACATGTGGATGCTAGAGGCCATGAGCTCTGGAGTTATCTTCCACATGTTGGCTGAGGTGTTGGACTTTTTCAGTGACTTCACTGCTTCAATGATTATCAGGTGCAAATTTTCAATTTGACAACTAGTTAATTTTGCATTTTTGCATCCGTATAAGATGAAAACCTTTTAGAGGCTAATTGCTGTGGCATTTTTCCAGTCCAACAATCACATCTGTAGTAACATAGATTATCTTATTAGAATTGCAGTGATTCCAGCATGTGATTTGTTGTCATTTCTCAGTGTTGTGTATCTCTCCTCCATTCATGTGTTATGTTTTCATTTTGCTGCTTAACTGGCATCGATGAAAACAAACCACCACAACCATATCTAACATTTCTTTTATGTTCGAACGATCACTGTTGTGTGAAATGTGTCTGGTCTGCTGAAGCTGTCTGTTCGCACGTTTTTGTTTATTTAGCATCACAATGTGAACAGTGCTAACGAATCCCAGTATCACCTTGAGAAAGTGCACAGTTACGCCAGCCATGTTGCTGAGGCACATCTTTGTGACATGCTTTTCTCAAGAGTTATTTTGGGGTCGTATAGGCTGTCTTCACCAACATCCATTTGCTGCGGAAAGAAAAGCCCCCCGCTTGAAATAGCATCTCTCTATTTAAGTGTTTTTGCCTCACCTCCGCTCCATGAATTCCTAATGCTTTTGAGTGTTAGTCTTTTCCCTAAAAGAAGCTGCTCTTACAGGAAGAGCCAAACAAACAAAAAAGGCTTGGATCTGAGAATAGCCAGTTCTTTCACCAGGGATTGGTGTATTGCCTGCACTTCATACAATAGGATGAGCACTGGTTTTAGTGAATGGAAGGGTTTTGTGGTGCAGCAGGCCTTCCCCCCTTGCATTGTTCATATTGGGAGTGGAATTGACCACTGCCTGCTTCGCGAGGTTTGCCCAAAGCAGTCAATGGTAAATATGCCAGCGGTAGAGGGATAATGTGTTGAGATACAAATGCCCCTCTAATCGAATCAATTGTTCAGTCCACTAGATCGGAATCTGAAACGGCAGCATTCTCATTGCACTAACAAGCACAGTGGATTTATTAACTAGCCTGCAGGGCCCGGTCAGAATTAAAAAAAAAACACCAGCATAAAGACTTCCATTAATGATGGGGCTTCTGTATGGCAGGGAATGTTTTTTTCTGCCATGGTTTTGGCCCACTTATCTCAAAAGCAAGGTCAACAAAGTTCATTGAATTATTCAGTAAATAACGAATGCAAATGTAAAAAAAAAAAAATCTCAGCAACCATCTCAGACACCATTTCAGAATTTCCTGCTGATTTTCAATTGGGATCAGAGGTGATGGTTGAGAATACCTAGGCATATGGGTAACATCATTGTGAGGCCCTTTGTCATAATATTGAGTGGGTGTGCCTTGTTATTGGTAGTATTTTCACATTGCTCCTTTGAAGAAGCAAATAGAGTAGATTCCAATTTTCCTCGTTCTTGTGATTGGATGACTGGACTGATTCCATGCCAGCGAATGTGTCCTGCATCAATACAGAACTAGCAGAGCCTTTCCCATATTGATGTGTGCTTTATTATGCCCGTACCCTGTATGTGTCACCATTGTTTAGCCACGCTCATTTCCCTGCTAATGATACCCAATTGTTTGTCTATTTTATCTTGCAAAAATCAATGACAATCAAAGTGAAAACAAACAAGCATGGAACAAAAAAAAAGGAATGTGCAGTGTTGCAAGGCATTAGAACCTCATATACAGTATAAAGATAATTAGATGTCAGAAGTTACAGAACAGAAAACCAAAAAAAAAAAAATGTTGCACTGATGTTGATATATTCGTTTATTTATTTATTTTCTCAAGGACACAGTGTACTGGAAATTATACAAAAGTGTCTCTGCATTAAAGGAAGTATTGATGGGGTGAGTTGAAGGGCTGGTGTGTACATTCTGTTTGTGACAGTGCCAGCCATAGGCTACGCTCAGCAACAGAAGCTGCAGTGTTTGAAGATGTAGCAGTAAATAAGGAGTGATGAAATAACATAGTAAAACAAATCTTACCGCCATGCTTGCAGTAATTTACCGGATTAGAATTTGCGGAGCCAGGGGCAGACTTAGTGATTTGGGGGCCCCAGGCAAAGGCAAGCATAGGGCCCCCTGGATCCCAACCTTCATCCTTTTCAATCCGTCCTTTCTATACATTACTTTCAAGGTGGGGCTTAGCAAAGTACTGTAAAACTCCCAATAATGGCAGGCCTTTATTTACCTCAACAAAAGTGAACACCAATCCGTTATTAGAGACAGGCCATTATTTCTTGTGGCAAGCCCACAATGCCCATTATACCCAAAAGTGATATAATTTACTGGTATTATTCAGTGAGGTTATGGGAAAGTGAGCACAGGAGCCTTTAAAAAACATTGAACATGAAATATGAAACAAAGCAGGTTTTGAAAGGTCTTGATGGAAACCTGAACATCTGCTGAAACTCTTCCATGTCATGGGACCTCGTAGATGCTCAGCAGTTGTTTTCATGTCAGATGTTGTTTTGTTGTATTTTGTTTTAATCACTATGGGTCTCTTCTGCTTTTTACATGCCTCCACTGATCTTCCCATGTGATACTTTTAGGGGGAATCGGCTAACTGGGAGTTACACATAAGCCAGTTTTTCAATAACAGGCTTTCACAAAGTATTTTTCCCTCGTTGCCTTTGCCTCCCAGAGTGTAGGATTAAGCTGCCCATAAAGTGCAATCTTAGTTTTTGTGGGTAGAAGATTCTTATGAGAAATGACATTTTATAAAGGTCTGTTACTCTTACAGAACTAAACTTAACGCAACTGCTCAAAGATTCACACTGACATCCTTAAAAACAAATGAGGGCGTGATAGCCACCCATGTAGTGCACACTGAGAATTGCAAGCGACCAAAGGGGTCTTCTCGTCCAGACAACTGAAGATTTGTCAAGTAACAACCTAACTAAAAATACCCCCAAAACAGAGGGGTAAACAGTAGTCAGGGTTTGAAAAAAAGGAAAACACGTAATATTGGCTTGTGGAAGAACTTCAATGTGAGGAGTATCCGCACCAACATCTAATATACAACTTGAGCACTGGGTCAACTATTTGTCAACTGTTTCAAGCAGAGAACATAAAACTTTTGCTTTCACTTGAGATCCCAGCTCCTATCATCCATTTTGAGGCAGATTCTCCGTCCTCCTTTTTCTTGAGTGAAAGCGAACCAAAGGAAGCCAAGCTCAAAATGGAGAGTTAAGGATAAGATTACCAAGATCAATAACGCAGGAAATCTGACGCCCTCAACCGTGTCAAGCAGCAATGATATTTTTTTTCAACATTTCATATTGAAAGCAACCGTTTCTAGTGCCTGCCCCCTGGGTTGCTAAGTTTTGTCACTGGAAAGTTTTTGGGGAATGGTGTTGTCACATTGTCTCACATATCCCCACAATGGGTGTAGACTATGTGCCGTTGCTGAATGAATTATAATTATATTAGAGGCTACATAAGAGATTTATTTCCCTTAAATGGCATGTAAAAAGGCACAGACACATTTGACCCTTTGCAACAGTTGGCTGGATTACCGTTCATGTATGAAGCATAGATGAAGCATTATTACTTGGTGACTGTGGTCTCTTTCCTCCTGAAATGGGAAATTGAAATATATTCTTAACAGAAATCAGGTTAGATGTGTATTCTACATTGCCTTTAGCCTATGAAAGGAAATGTAACATCATTTCAAATGGATGAACAAGTTAGGCTATAACCTAATGTCAACCTCATATGAGAGGAATATTGTTGAATGACATTAATTCATGTGCACAGAAAAGAACTTCAATCGCAAGTCTGAATCAAGAACATCGGGACACGTGAAATCTGAATACTGATGCATGGAGTCTGAACAGCAGCTTTAGGCTCCTACAGTATTGTACTTGCTTCAAAAACTGTTTCTTGCTTGATTTTTGATTTCAACTCTTTTTTTTTGTCTCCCTACAGCACTATACTCCATCATACTCTTCTGTGTCTTCCTGTGGATCCCCTTTGTTTATTTCTACTATGAAGAAAGGGACGATGACTGTGGCAACAAATGCTCGGTGAGAACGCACCTCTCCTCTTCCACACATTGCATTGTGCCTTGCAAACCAAGCAAACAAAGACACTTCCATTTTGATGTACTTGGTTCATTAAACTTCTTTGTGTATTGAACTAACTGCAAAATGTACCTTTCTCAACTTATGTTTTATCAATAGCAATATATTATTTATTTAGTAGAATATTCAACTCAAATGATCTTGGCCTATTAAAGTTTTTATGGCGATCTCTTCCAAAGCTTGAAAACGATCAACCAATGGCAACTAAAAAGGCTTGTTTTCTGTTCATCGTTGATATTACAACAGTAGAGTAGAGCTATTTGTGTTGACAAATCTAGACTGAACTGTACCTCATAGAGGTAACCAATGTGAATTCTGTTTCAGGGTTGATTTTACTAAACCAGTGTAGCTTTAACTGAAAAGTGGTAGAATGGACCATTGATGAATTAATAAAAATAACCTGCTGTATTATTTAGTTTACATCAACAAAGAAAATAATGAGACACCTCCTGCAGTAAGATTAAACAGCTTTTCTCCTCTTTTACTTCATTTAAATATGGGAGATGAAGAAGGGTGATGAGCACGTTTCTGACATTTCAGAAATAAATTTGCTTAATTTGGCCAAAACAATTTACTGCCATCACGATTTATCTGTAAAAGATTTATATCAGCTGATAATAGCAACTGATGGATGTATCCATCAGGCTGTACTATTGGCTTGATTCAGTGTTTCTCAAGCACTTGTAGATCTGTAGCGCTTGTCAAACTAATGATCAACAAGTACAACATTAGTTAACTATCAGGTGCTGCCAGCAGGCAGTGATATGAGCGAAAAGGTCTTGCTGGTGCAACATCATTGAATGTTCTGACTGAATTTGAGGCTGATGCAACCGCTGTGCTTTACAGTAATACGTTTTAATTTTATTTACCAATCAAATATAATTAGCTACACAAGCTAAATTAAATTAAAGGAAAAATAGATTTAAAAAAAAATAATTTAAGAAATTATAATTATGTAATACTGTGAAAATGTGATATTTTTAACACAAAAATTATTACACAGTAATACACAGTGGGAATAAACTTTCAATGGTCATATTTGCATCTTATCACCACAGAAGCACATATATATTTGATGATCAAACTACTAATGTCTCAACTGTTGTTGATGAGTACATGTGCACTGATGTCAATTTTAAAAGCAAGAGAGTCACTGTGGGATAATGAACATCTTATTTGCTTTTGAAATATCACATGCCAAGTGAAGTTTGGGTCTGCTACTAAATTATCACTAAAATTAGCAAGATTAAATGTTTAGGAAATATTTTGGATGGATGGATAGATGTATGTATGATGTATGTATGTATGTATTTATGTATGTATGTATGTATGTATGTATGTATGTATGTATGTATGTATGTATGTATGTATGTATGTATGTATGTATGTATGTATGTCAGAGCATGTGAGCGGATCGGAGTGATCTAAAAACCCGCTCACAAGGTTCTAATTAACGCTCCGCCCCCGCTCCGCTCGCAGCTTCCTAAAACCCGCTCCCCGCTCGCTCATCACTCACTCAGATTCTCTCAAATGTTCGCTCCGCTCCGCTCAAAAAAAAAGGAGAGACAGAGGCATTTGACGCCAGAAACAGAGTCAAACCCGAAATATTCTATTCCTGCCTAAAAAAGACGCAAACAGCGCAGCATTCGCTATTATACAAGTCAAACTGCGCGAGTGTGCGTATGATTTGGAGCGGGGGTAGAGCGGGGAGAGAACCCCGCTCGGAGCGACTGAGCGGCATTTTTGAAAACCCGCTCCGCGCTCCACCCAAAATCCTGTCGCTCCGCTCCGCTCACATGCTCTGATGTATGTATGTATGTTGCTGCGGCTGTTGGACCACAATGTAAGGACAGCCTATTGTAACGACTGTCTCTCCTCCATGCTGTGTGTACACAGGGATGGATGCTGGACCACAAAGAAATATGCTACTTTTAATATGTACAAACTTACCAAGAATACTTAGAAACCATTTAGAAATACGCTAAGTAAATCTCGCTACATGTCTGTTCCAGTCGTGGTCTGAAGATATTTGCTGCAACACTGCGTCACAGACAAACTTCAGAGTGAATCATATCATATTTATTTATATGGGTCAAACTTTCAAACTTCAAACTTTGTTTTTTCTCTCTCAACTGAGGGTGCCAGTACAATGTTCCTGATCGTTCCAGCCCAATTTAACCCCTGCCCCTGTCCTAACTTGGAAATTGCCGAAATTTCAATCCCCGGTCTTCAGAGGAGTCATTAGTGTATGACATACAGATTATGAGCTACAGTGGTTTTTCCCTGCTCTGTGTTAGTTTTGAGCTGACAGAGGCACTTTCTCTCAAAGACGGGGAGGTCTTTTGTATCATTACTTTCAGAGCGGCCTGAATAAGAGTGGGAGTGAGAAGTTGCCCCCTGCCAGGTCACACTGACTCTAAACTACAGCTCTCACTCATTATAGTCCTTAGCTAAATGGAGTATGACCCCCTTCTCTCACTCACAATGAATAATTTGATTTTACTTGGGTCATGATTTACCAGTTAAATTTTTTCTCTCATTGCAGCAAGTGAAAAATGCTCTGAAGTACACACTTGGATTTACCATTGTCTGCGTGGTGCTCCTTTTAATTGGGTAAGTTGGAAACACGGATGGCTCATACTGCTACACGATAGGTGGAAAGGGGTGTGGCTAGAGCATTATGTTCAGTTAATGAGAGAGGAGGATCCCTTCAAAGAACAGCTATTGGCGCCATCTGTCTGGCCATGATTAGGTATTCAGAAGAAAAAAAATCAACTACAGTATAGTACTATGTATCTAAATATTGGTGTATTTCTTGTCTATTTGAAAAAAGTCCACTACCTTAGAAACAGCAGTTGATAATCTCGATTTCCTGCATTTTCCCTGTTTACCATGCAGATGTGGGGGGCATCTCAAGTGTTTAAATCTGACATGCCAGATAAATCCATCGAGGACTTGATGACTAAATCTATAGTGATGCACAGTTTCAGCCGTGTCCCATTTATCCTCGGGTTTATTCTGGTTGTGTTCAACAGCACCTGCACAACATAAACATAATGGATTTCTGTTGCAGCCGTGACAGCAACATGCTCAGAGTTCAAGTTATACAATTTAATGTGCTCCCTCAACCATTAAATGGTGCACCGGAGGAAGGCCTACCTGGTTTGTGAAAATGGAGGACCCATGTCTTTACTTCTTTACAGCTTTAAGTTGGAAAGTTAGGACAGAAGCAATTTAGTCCCCGTTTTACCTTATGAACTGGACCTATTGCAGCTTTGTACTGGGGAATTGTTGCTTTGGTCCTTTAATTTTCAACAACATGATAGCTTTTATCCTGGACTGCTTCTCTGATACCTGGAGACATAAGGCCTCTGTTTGCTGACTGTTCACTCAATAGGTTCTTGCTTGATGATACAAGGCTTTGTTTGCAGCCTCTTACCTGACAAGGCGGTAAACACCTTAAACAACCTCTGACCTTTCACTGCTGCACGGTTTTGATGTCTTCTTTAAGGTGTTTTAATGTGTTTGTCCCTGTTTTCACCAGATGCTCCGTTAGTTCCTTCGTTGCCTGTCAGTTTGACAATCATGATGTTGCCTGAGACGCTACAGTGTTACTGCTTGCTCTTGAGTTGTTGAATAGCTATTTTATGTCAGTGTAAATACTGAGATTATCAATCACTTTCAACGCTAAACTCAGTAGTGTACCTAATTTAAATTTTATTTAATAAGGACCGTTTTAAATTGTTTGCCAAATTGGCTTTCACTCAAGTTAAACTAAAAAAAAGTCAGTGTTCATTCATTATCTGCTATAAATTTGGTGAGTGGCCTAAAACATTGGATTTTTTTCCCCCTCCCCAAATTTCAGTCTTCTAAATATCTTGACTGGCATACTAGAGCAGCATAATCTGAAAGCGCAAATTAAGAATATAGCTATGTTGGTTCTGCCTTTTATTTACATGGCTTCTCAATAATTGTCACACGCTCATTGCTCCCATCCCTTCCCAATAGCGACAAATAGATTGCTGATTGATCATAGCCCTACTACAACTGTAAGAATTAGGGTTATACTCACACATCCAAACTCAAGGCCATCTAATGTCTAATCGGGGCTAATCCTGTGCGTACGTCCTCACAGATGTACAGACGCATCCACAGACTCCACCAGCACTGATGAATACACAGAGCCCAGCTTTGATTTAGGTGGTCCGTCCTGTGCACCTAATAGTAATATACTAAAACATGAAACGTAACAAATATACAATATGTACAGAATGTGCGGATTTGAATATGTACCTTACTAGCTGTTCACTCTATCAAAAACTCCAGATGTAGGCACGTGTATGTGCTTTGTTGGCTGTCCTCATTATCACTATTGTTATCAGAACATATTTATAGTTGGAGGAAGGATACACACAGAAGTGTTTCCAGAGACAGGCCTAGGGAAGCAGTCCAGGATAGTTTGTACAGCTAATGCAGGCGCCCTGCTGCAACACCCTCTTAGTTGGCTGAGGCTGAGGCCATTGGCAGAGTAAGCATTGTACAGTCTGGAGTTCAGTTTAGTCCGCATCCTCCCTTCTGCTACTGCTTCCAGGGTGTCCAGGCTCAACCCTATGACAGAACCATCTTTTTTCTCTGGTTAGTTTGTAATTCTTCCCACATCCCCTGCCTTTATGCTGCCTCCCCAGCACAGCGCCACAAATAGCACTGGCCACAAGTGATTGGTAGAACATGTAGTGTAAGAAAGAGCAACATACACACACTTCCCAATTAAAATATTTAGTAGGTGCTAGAATGTATCTTACAAGGAATGAAAAAGGGGAATGCTGCACTCTGCTTCCAGTGTTCCCACACAAGTATTCAACTATTTTATATTTCGATCCTAGGTCATCACCAGGTGTCTGCCATAGGAAGAGACAGGTGTCCATTTAGAGTAGAGCAGTCTGTTGCATACATTGAAAGACCTGAGCCTCCCTATAGGAAGAAGGATCTATACACTGCCTTCTCATGTACAGTACCAGTGCAGTAGTTTATTGTGGATATGCACCCTCAGGTACTTTTATGACTGCACCACCTCCACCTCCTCACCCTGGATAGTCGCTCCTTCGTCTTATTGACATTGAGCTGCAGATGGTTCTTCTTCATCCGATGAAGCTTTCCACTCGAATGCTCCTCCCCCATGCCCTCATTCACGCATCCCACAATAGAGTCATTAGAGAGTTTCTGAGGGGGCCATGACCCAGAATTGAATCTGAATTCAGAGGTGTGGAGAGTGGGCAATGACACCACGGTCCCCTGGGTGGCCGTGGTGTCGAAGATCGAAGATTCGAAGATTTAATCTTAAGTGTAACAGCTGTTGTTTATGAAAAATAGACTAAACATAGGCATATCTGTCAATGGTATACTATTTTGGACAGTGACAGCCCCAAAATAACCTAATAAGTTTAGTCTTGTTTTTACTTACACTAACATGTAGTTCAATTTCTTTCAGAGCCTTCGTTCCTCTTGAACCCCCACCTGATAAGAATTCTACTCAATGGGAGAAAGTACAGTACCTTTTTGAGGAGATCGGGAGTGGCCGTAAGTATAGCCCCTTTAAAGTTTTGGTTATTTTCAACTTGGGCTTTATTTTCCTAGTGCTGACTGATTCTCATCAAGATTTCGTCAATTCCTCTAACGGTAATAAGCATGCTACTGAAATTGCTATCTGCTATGATCTTTGGTGCCAAGTGATCACCTTCTATAGAGTACAACAGGTGGTAGATGTCAAGCTTTACACAGATTTGGGTTTGGTGTTAAGTTACTCTTTAAGGATGGAGTGTGTCACACATGCTCACACATTTTAGCAATAAGTCTTTTTTTTTTGCCGGCCAACATAGCTGGCAAGATTTCAGGATTCCGGGCAAGTAGAACATTTACCAGACGTGTTTTAAATAGGCTTGAATAAATTGAAAGCTTGTACTTCTGAGTTTGACAGTCGTGCATACAATTCTCATTTATTCAAGTACCTTTTAGTCAGATATATTAAAACAGATCCTGAAACAAAAGTAGCTTTTTTTGCTGACTATTTTAGAAACCAATGGTACAGAGCTACTTTGTGCTGCAACAGCAGAATGAAGAAGAAAATATGTTGTTAGCATTAGATAACAGGGCAGTTTTCATTTGAATCTGACAAGAGTATCACGTTCGCTTGGGGCCTCAGCCAATCAGATAAATCTATTGCTGGGGAAGGAGGGGGGCCTCCCCAAAATCCGTAATTTTGATTGGTTTTATGATCACTGGCACGTACTTGGTGTATCCAATGAGAATGTTAACACTTTTAGAGTTAAAAAACAATTTTTTGCGAGATTGGAGGCCCTAGGCAATTGCCTAGTCTGCCTATAGGAGTCGCCGGCCATGGTTGCAAGGTTCAACACGCCCCCCAAAAACACCTTACGCCCCCCTTTCAAAAATATTGCTTCCAGCACCCCCGACGTTCTTGGAACGCCCCCTGGGGGGCGGTACCTCCCCCTTTGAGAAACGCTACATTAGGTAAACAAGTGAACAGAACACCCACACAAAAGATGAATGAAAACAACACCCCAACCTTAAACCTTCAATGAGAACATGGAAAAACTCCATGGCCGTGTTTGCAATGGGTGCAGAGAGTGGCCAAACAACAAATGAATGTTGATAACAGAAGGAATAAACAGGATAAGAATGCTGGGGTGAACATCCAGATGGTGACATCAATGCAAACTCGGTCACCATCATCATAGGCATCACCAAAGTCGTCATAAGAACAACGCCGTATGCGGGGACATCAGCGCGGTCTCAGTCACCATGGCCCACAACCACCACAGAAGAGGAAACACGGGTCAGTGACCACAAAGGACACCAATGCTGCCCAGCCATAGCCACAGCCACAACCTGAAGTGAAACGAGATAGGAGACACACCATACACACAGCAGACGAACTCAGTTGCTTACTCCCACTCACATAAAAACACAAATACCAACATGAAAGACAGGTGCGCACAGACCAGGACACTGGACACTTCCCATCAGCAGGAACCTGTACTAATACTAACTAGTCTAACCTTACTGTGTGGAGAGACTGAGTCACTCCAGAGTAATTGTGCAAAGATTAAGTTGGCTGAATAGCAGTGAAGCTAAAACGTTTTTAAGCTTGGATTTAAAGACATTTATAGAATTTTCCTCTGTAATCTGTAGTCTAACCCTGAAGCCAACAAGTCCAATGACAAAGCCCGCTCCAAAACCCGAGTGAACATTGCTGCAGCATTTCAAAGGTGGAGGTAGATTAGGACTGAAAAACTTCAAGACAGGATATGCAACAGGTACGGTATCCAAGCTATGATGTAGTAACGTTTGCCACACAAGCTAGCCAGCTAGCTAGCTAATGTTTCATGTTGATGACAACATAGTAGCTCACCACAGCATCACTGTGCATAAATAAATATCTGTCAAGCGGTATGCTCACAAACAACCTGTTGCTATTAAGTAGCTAAATGGTTTTGGGTAAAGTTGGTTAGCTACAGCTTGAGCTGTATGCTGAGGTTGGCTGTAGCCTATGTAACTATTGATTCCATGTTTTACTGGACTTGCTGTTTAATAGTTCTGTAACTCTGTGGGATGTTCTAAACATTTATACCAGTTTGCAGTGGGATATGTTACCTTTTCACGTGACATTTCTCAACAGCAATGCTACTTGGCTAGGTGGTGTCTGCTTGAAAACTCCAGTTTGCACTTTCTGTCAATTCTGTCAATTTCACACCACTGTAGCTCACAGGGATGGGAGGGATGAGAGAGGTTGGGGCGGAGCCGGGGGCTTTGGCTGAGACTTGTGGAGAAAGACACACGTTTGCTGATGTTGTTGTAGTTCCTATGGCTGCCATTAGATGTTACTAAAGAGTCCATATTACTGATTGTTCCCTTAATTCACATGAGATTAACATATTAAAAATTAAATTAAAAATGTCTTTAAATTTTATATTCACATTTAAACAATTGCCAATAATTGTATTTATATTTCTGAAGCAAAACAAAATGCTAGTACAGTGAATTCTCTCTGACTATATAGCCTCATTATGAACGCAGAAATATGACATTTAAATCTACCAATACGAATAGTCTACAACTGATAGTTCACTGCATGATTGCAAGAGTATAAAGGCCCTCTCTATGCATCTTGGCTTTTTGCCTCTGCCCATGCTCATGTTCATGCAGGAATAGCTCCAAATGTGGAATCCTAACAATCCTCTGGCCTTATGCCATATGGGGATCAAGGAGGAAGTCGACCCATCTGCCTCTCTTCACTGTAGTGAACCCCTACCTGCTCCTCCCAACCTTCCACCCTTGGCACAGGGGGAAATGGCTAGGCTGCTGAGGAGGAAATGTGAGGATCATCCCTTTTCTAATTCCCCATCTCTTCTCTCTCCAGATGGGAGGTTAATTGAGGAAAGGGAAGACACTCTTGCTAAGTAAGCCTCCTGACCCCTTTGCTGTCACTGCTCATTTAGGGCACTGCATCTTAAATGGGCTGACCATTACATTTTTCCACTATGCTCCAGTGATGCCTGGATGCATTCAAGATCACTAGCTATTAATGCTATTCATTCTCAAGGCCATACAGCATAATAATGCATTATTGCCTGTTGCGTCCAGTGATTCTGGGCATTCAGGGTATTCTTTGTATCTGTATAATACGATAGTATAATAATAAAAGCAGTACCTCTGAGAATTGTTTGCATTCTTATTGTGCTTCCCCTGACATAAAACTGCATACACAGGGAATACAGCACCGAGCTAGTGTATTTTTGAGAATATTCAACCATCCATCTGCAGTTGGGGTGGGAAAGTAAGCCTAATTCTTCAACTCCACTAGACCGATTGAGAAGAGGTATTCTTCTCTCCTCAGGCCTCTTAGCCCACAGGAGAGGCGTCTGAAATCCACAGTAATCCAATGATAGCCTTGAGTTATTCTGTGACTTGCTGTGTGAGAACCACTGTCCTTGAAGAGGTGTTAAAACGGTCACAGTCCTCATATGCTACCCCTGGACTCTCAGGGCTCTGAAGATACATCAGACATTATCTTGAATATGAAAGCACTGATTTTTCCCCCCAATAATAATAAATGTTAGGTCTTCTTTCCGTAACACAGATTGATGTAGGGTATGAGCCATTGCAGCTTCAGACTGGATTTATAATCTGACGGAGTGATAGCCCGCTGATGTCAAGATGCCATAATGAGTAATGCCTGCCCCTCAGCCTTCTACACCAGTTAAAGAAGCCCTTCCTCAGGCCTTATTTGCACTGTTAAAACTGTCAGGCATTGTATCATCCTATCACTGCCATAGAGTATTTAATTAGCATTTAAATGTCCCATTTATACTACTAGTAAGAACTTTAGTGGGTGCAGCCACTTCTGTCACCTTTTGAAATTGAGCAGACAGTAGATTAATGCTAGACTGTAGCTTGAAAGAGGAAAACTACCACTCTGTTGCACTGGTAATTTTTAAATTTTAAAGGTTAGCAAAGCCTAAACATTAAATGTCCTTTTCATCCAACTCATTTTCTATTGTTTCCACAGATTGTATGCGTAAGTTCTTTGCCTGCGGATCGTGCATTATGGAGTGAAAGTTTGTTTTGCACTTAGATTTTTATTTTGTTATTTTTTTGCTGCTAGGGGATCTCATTTATTGCAACTGACTGCAAGCTGCAAATAAAATATTCAGGTGTCCTGTTTTCAGTGCAGCTTTGGCTCTTTTGCAATGAAAATTGATAGAAACAATTTGATTTGCCAGCTCAAAGAGGATATTTGTGCATGTGCATCAATGCACAGGATCATTACCTGAGGGTTTTAATGGCACGCCAATAGAGCTCTATAACATAGTACTGTACATATATACATCTATATCTTGAACGGATTTTCTTTCCATTTATGTAAGTTTAATTTCCAAAAGCTTTCACCCTGTTGGTTCACTACCAGATAAAGTTGATTCAGCATTCCATGTTTCATGTTCATTTCATGTTTCGCAGACTTTATTGCTTTGTAGTAATCGGTTTTGAACATTTTCGGTTTTTGACGTTTTGAACAGGTCTCTCAGGTGTTTATAAATGTGGACCTTGCCTAACTATATCCACAATGTGAAATCTCACGTAGCCACACCTGCGTGTCCAACTAACGGAGGTCTGGAGGACTTCTCGCCAGAAAATGTTGGATAACGAGACCTTGCGGAGCCAGAGGTTGTCTCCGAGTTTGAAAACGCACACCTCTGGTTTGTTTTTCTGTGCGGGTAGAAACAATTCTCCTTTTCGTATAGCTACGCTAATGATAAAAAAAGATGAAAACCTTTTCTTAAGACTCACTTCTGTTTTGTCAGAAGTATGCTCTCGACATCAAATTGAGTCGATGACAGCTTCTTTGCTTGAAGATTCTGCTCCAAAAAAGGGATGTAATGGCATGTTTACCTACAGGCTACAGTAAAAGTAGGACAACGCACCAGCGCCATGTTCCGCCCTCGCGCAAGTTTATTGGTTTTGAAGCATGACAACACATCGTCTCCACCCTTTTCTAACCAACTGTTCTGCTTGAATTTCTCCAGACCTCGTTTTGTTTTACACAGAGTTCTGGATAGGTAAGGTTAAGGTGGTCGTGGCTGAATAACCTAAATAAATAACATGCACTTAATGTTTTATCTGTGCTGTTTTTTTAATATCCCAAGAGTAAATAAACATGATTAGTTTGTGTTGTGTTTGAAAAGTCAAATTAGTATCAGCTTACCTACTGAAGGATAACAAAGTTTATCAGTAAAAGCAGGTTGTGGTTGGTTGGGTTAGATGCTCAACATTGTTCAGTTCTCAGTGAAAATAATTGCATAAACAACAGAGTTTTGGATTTTTTTAGGGGTTTATGGTCAAGGTGGGATGTTGTTTTGTCAAGGCAGCCGGCCTTGACGATACAGTGCTGCGGGAATCCGTGGTGTAATATGATTCTCTTATGAATGATGCTGATGTTGTTTTGTATAAAAGCTGACATAAACTGTAGATTTGAAGGCTTGGCAGCAGCTTCATTTAGCCCTCTATTCAGACTGATATAGCCACAGACCGTAAACATTAATAGATAAAGTGAACCACCCTTTCATCATTTTCTATGAGTTATGCTTAGAGGACAAAAAAGATGTCCGCTTATTTTCTTGCTCTCGGTGCCCTAGTGCAGCCATAGTGACCATATGGGAATTTAAGCATGCGTAGTAATATTTCATAGTCACTTAATGTATTCGGAATCTGAATAAAAAAAGTTGTCTGCCATTGCATCAATGCCCGGAGCCTTTTCTCCTGTGCAACTGCTTGGCAAGAGTTCAGCTACACCATTGCAGTGTTGTAGAGTTGCAGAGTTGTAAAAAGTAGATGTGTGGGGAGAGACAGTGTGGGAGAGATATAATCTTTCTGTTTTTTATGTGTGTTGCATAGGTACTGTAACAGTTGCACTTGCCATTTTGATGTGATTTTTGAGATCTGACTCTTAAGATCAGATTTTATATCATATCGCTTTGTGTCCAAACTTAGCTTTCTCTCTCTCTCACCTCTTTACATTGTGATTCTAGTCTGGACATAATCCAACCCCAATGTCCATACAACCAATGTCAATGCAAACCAAACCACTTCTATATCTGGTTTTAAAGATCTGACAACAATGTGAGCAAAATCTGATTTTTGTGCATCCAGATCTGTCACATAATGTGTCCTTGCAGGATTGGATGCTAAAAGTCGCATTGAAAGGAAGTGTAACTGTAGTCATAGATCAGAAACTACTTATGTGACTGCTTTCGCTACAGAATTATGCAGTTGTCAAGATTTGAAATGTGTCCTGAGAGCCTATTATTGTTATTATTGTTATTATTATTATTCCTACCTAAATTTCATTATTTTTGTTACTTTAATCTGTCTTCAGAGCTTCTTGTTTCTTTTTTAGATGGAAACCACTGTAGTGAAAATCTCTGTAACACTTTATTTGGATAGTCTGCTTACTGCTGTTGAAATGTTACAAATTCTTCCATTTCCCTCCAGAAGGAGAATAGAGTCCAAAACAATATAGCCAAAAAGTTGAAACTAAATGGCTTAATATTTACATGCCATCATTCTGTTCTGTAAGGTTCGTTGGAGAATTATACAGGTTCCTCCACATTTTCAATTTGGAGAAACCCTAAAGTTTCTTTGAAGAATCCTTTCTGTTTTAGAGTGTACTCAACTGTGCATGCGTACTGCTAACACAATCGTAAAATTATTTGCATGGGTATATAAATATACTGTAGATATAAATAAGGGTTACTTTATTTATAAATGCTTTAGAGACTTCAGTTGAGAGATCGATCCATGGTGAGGCAGTTGAAGTGCTGCTGCTGTCCAAATTCAGCAAATAGTGGAGGGCGAGTTGTTCAATATTGCTTTATCTAAATTGACTAGTTCTCCCTCAACATTGGAACTGAAGCCAAAATGTGCCCAAAATAAAATATTACATTCAGGTTTTAGAACCACATCTATGCTCATTCTTTTCTTTTTTCTTTTTCTTTTCTATAACTTCTGTAAAACAGTAGAACTATTACCCCCATTTGAAGTGGAACTGTCGATTGTTTTAGTTTTCAACTTCACCCACAAAAAGAGCAAACAAACCTTATGGCGATAAATGTATGGTAACTTTCCCAACTCTGCTGTAAGCCTCCAAACACTGTGATTTGACAGTATATGGTTCAATCATATCTATCCCATCCCTAAAACTTACAGCTGCTTCCTACTTCCGTTTGGTTCATCTTAGTGTGAGCTTTATGTGTTGCCGTAGTTTCTATCATGCCACAGAAGCAGTGTGCTACAGCTAAAGGAGCTCTTTAATAAACACCTCTCTGTACAAGTCTCCTGTGTGCACACAAGCCTGAAGGGCTATATGCGCGGTGAGATAAGAGCCACCTCATTCCATTGCTGTTGGAATTGAGGCTGTACAGATGTGGAGCACCACCGATAATAGACAATATTCCCTCTGTTTAATCCCCGGAAAATCTGCTCAAGAAACCAAACAGAGAGGCAGCAAACATCTATCCCGGTCTTTGTGCAGAGTTCATGAACAGAATGCTCTCCATGCAGAACATGGTGCTATTGTCTCCTTTACCAAGCTCACCACTAAACAAAGGCTGCAGAATCACAATGAAACACTCGGGAATAGGAAACATCCATTCAAATGTTAATGTTCAGCCCAGCTGTCAGACTTTAAAGTTTTTTTTTTTGCATACAATACAATGGAGACCAGGTATATAATTTATCTGCATCTTCCCCCTCTTTGTCTTGCTGCTTGTGAAATGCCTTTCAAAGAAAGTGATCAATGTTATAAACAACTCAAATTATACACGCCCTGAGTAAGGACTTCATATTCCTGATCAAATGTCACTCCCAAGGAGAGAGGAGAAAAGCAAGCAGAGAGCCACCTATGCCCATGCTGACAGGTGGGCTGAGCACCACTAGGTTGCTGCCGAGGGGGTTGGGATAACCGCGAAAGACAACTGTGTAGCTTTTACTTGGAACCATATGACAGGTGGGATCCTGACAGGGGAGAAAAGCGATCAGTCTCTTCATCAATCCCTGTCTTCGGGCTCCAGCTCTGACAGCTGGTGTGACACCTACTGTTGCCCTTGCCTGATGGGTGGTCCCCTTTTTTGCCTCAATCAAAGGTGACACACATCAACTCAACCTACAGTGAAGGATCCAGATGTTTAAATACTATGCTTGTATTCAATCTATAAAATGACAGTAATGGAAAAAGAATGAGGGGACAGACATTGTGCATTCCTAATTGATGAGCTAGCGGACAGGAATTTTTTGCCCTTACCAAACAAAACATAATTTTAGGAAAGTGCATGAATTGGGATAATTAGCTTTGCCTTGTAAAATGTTTTGATAGCAATATATATTTCTTTCATAACACCTGAGGATCTGAGTAAAAAGGGAACACAATCTACCACAATACCACGATTAACAGGCAATTCTCATGCAGTAAAATGTAACTTCACCTCTCCAGCAAATTTAATACGCCCCAGTAATGAAGGGCAATGGAGAGATTTTCTAGGCACAAAACAGCTCTAGCCAACTAAAATGAGCTTTTATGCTAGCAAGGCTTGCTGCTGTCACTAACACTGCCTAGAGTAGGCAATCTGTAAATATGCTCTTGCTGTATTTTTATTTTTTTATTTTTTTTTAACTTCTAGCTCCCCTGCTAACCACTGCATTGCCTCCAAAGCAATGCCAACATTTCCCTAAAGAGATTGTTTGCTACAATGCCTCCATAAAGGGCGTTGCTACAATGCCTCCATAAAGGGCGAGTATCAAATCCAAGAATGCCAAGTCAACACTTGTGGCCTTTTGGAGAACATTCTTCTCAGTTGTCTTGGGGAGAATTAACTCCTCAGGAATGTGAGCGCAGAGAAGTAGCCTATCCTTGCAGTTTGAGATTGGCTGTGTGGTTGACGTCATGCGCACAGTCAGTTAAGACGCACAGCTGTTCATTTTCCCATCTGTTTCAACCGGATGTTGGTTGTGTTGTTGTGATATGATGGTTCTCGCAATGAATTGTGAGGCTTCCTATCCGTTCCCCTCTGCGAAGTCACCATCCTCAGCTTGAAAGTAACTGTCCAGGATCTTTATCCGTCCGCGTATTCTTTTGCTTTTGGGATTGTACTTCGGTGTACAATGTTTGCCTGATGAAGCTCCGATGACTGAAATGTCATATTAAATTATCTGGCGAGTACAGACAGTGTGCGGGATTCTTTTTTTCTTCTCTTAGTATCTACCTTTTTGGTTGTGATCCTACACACCTGTCATCTTAAGACCTTTTGGGTGTGCAAACTTTTTTTTTTCCTGGGGTTGTACTTCAGCCATTAGATGTTATGTCAAACATGCAATGGAGGACACAAGAATGCACAAGGATGCCTATTGGGAAAGTGTTTAACTGCCTTGAGATTTTACACATTTTGTGGTGTTGCAGCCTCAATTCAAAATTAATTAAACAGGGTTTTTGTCAACCATCTACACAAAAAAAGACATTAAAAAGACAAAACCTGTTTTTAGAAATTTTTGCTAATGTATTGAAAATTAAATACAGAAATATCTAATTTACTCAAGCAAGTCCTCTTGAATACATCTGTATCAGCTTGGTACCCCTGGATTTTGGGATTTTTTCTCCCCCTTTTCCTTGCAGATTTGCTCAAGCTCAGTCAAGTTGGATGGGGAGCATCTGTGAACAGCTATCTTCAAATCTTTCCGCAGATTTTCAATTGGATTTGAGTCTGGGTTTTTGCCGGGCAACTCAAGGACACGGAACAAAAGTCATTGCCCCAATCTAGCGTCTTTTACACTGAAGCAGGTTCCCAATAATTTGCTTGTATATGGCTCTATTCATTCGTCCCGCTATCCTTACAAGTCTCCCAGTCCTTGCCGCTGAAAAGTACCCATACAGCTAGGGGTGGGTGATATCATATAGTTTCCAATAACATTGTTAAGATGCCAGCAAAATGCCATACATCTTTATCGAGTATGACGCACAACTATGTCTATGTGCATGTGAACCATAATCATGCAGATTGCATCACATGGGAAAAGGATGTCAGCACAGCAGCGTATTACATGTTGCCACTTGCTGCATGGCTAAGTACCCAGTCACCGCAACAAGATGAGTCATGCTGGAGGCTAACAAAAGGACTTTGACGGTGACCTGTCTTTCTGTATCACCCGCTTAAGAAGACTTAATTCCTCGACATGGATATATTTCACTCACTTGGAGGTGTTTTGGAATTGAACAAATTGATACAAAACAAGAGAAAGTGCTTTGCAAACTGTGCCGTAAGTCAGTTGCAGTGAAAGAAAGTTCAACAACAAATCTGTTTCACCATCTTCACCTGTATCACCCCAGGCAGCACACAGATTATGAAAATCTTTGTGAGTGATCTACCCCCACAACAAGCCTCAAATTGCCGGTACAGAAAAGACTGTCTTTCACCTGAAAGGTTCATTGAGCTCAGTTAAATACGCTTTTATCCAGCTGTTATCTTAAAGTTTGTTTTATTTTAAATACTGTGATGACTTATGCCATTTTTTTAATAGATTTTATACTGTTTTACTTTTAGGAGGTGCCTGATCCAGGTGCCATTGTATTTAGTAAGTGGATAGAAAAGGACAAAAACATACCATTTCTTAAAATCAGGTACACGGAATTCAGTATATAGAGAATTAAAGAGTATCCACACACTTATATCTGCTCCCAAAGTGTGTAAATTTAATTGAGTTATTTTAGTTATGTGTTTAATAGAATAACACCTATTCACAGGTGATGTTTCGAGTGTGATGGTCTGAAGAGCAGCACCCTGGAAACGTTACCTTTGTAGGCTTACAGCCTAGGTGTTAATAATGTTACACACCTTGGGAGCAGACCTTCCTTTCATTCTTCTTTTCTACTGTCA